>CAJNJA010019813.1:0-10107 GCA_905231915.1 Symbiodinium necroappetens
GTCGACTGAACCCCATTATACATCCCAATATTTGCTCCCATATCGACCTGAAGGTTTATACAATAACATACATCAGCCTGATTGGCCCCCCGATACTAAGGATATTGCAGTCCCCTTGGCAACCCTAATATTGGATCTGACCCCAAGATGGACCTTACTTGCAAGTTTAATATTACCGAAAGCTGTTCCCATTGGCAACCTTCCTACTGCACAGGATACATCCTTCCTTCCACAGCAATCCGAAGAATGGTTCTAGGAGAAACCCCGACCATTGGCCTCAGAGATTTTAGGGATGATACCAGCATTTGTTTGTTTGTTTGTTTGTTTGTTTGTTTGTTTACCCCAACATATTGTATATGGCACCCCCTTTCTAACTGTAGTATATGATCATCTGCTGTCGGACTTGCCCGCATGTACATTTATGTATATATACCAGCATAATGACGAGGATCGCTAACTGATTCCTGATTCCAAACAACATCAACCCTAACCCTATCCTTGTCATTCGCCCTTATGTCAATAGTTACCGAAATATTCGCCCTGACAGCAGCCCTAAGGCGATCCACAGTAGGCTTAGTACCACCCATAATTTGACCCCGATGTTTCTCTTATTCAATTTACCACCTTAGTCAGCTACGAGAAATCGAAGTGGTAGCTGTGAGAACTCTGATATCCTTGGTCCTGGTGTGTTTTAAACGTTTACTAGCTCTCTATGTAACCCAAAACTGGCTCGAATAATGTACTGGTTATTACCAACTGTATAGTACTAATGATTAATGCTAAGCGGAACCGAATCCCAATAGTAATTACACTCGAACCTTCTTGGGAACACTAATTCGTAACGCGAACAAACAACAAGTGAAATACACACTCTTTGCTAGGAACAATCTAGTCTTCGAGTGAAATGCCAATTTTTCCTAGGAGAAAGTTGGTCTTCGGTGGGAAAACCAACTTTTTCCTAGGAAAAACCACCAAGAATTTTTCTTGGGAAACTATACTTATACGGCCAGACACCAAAACATGTGTTGTTTGTTCTCCCTAGGAAAAAGTTGGGTTTCCACCCCCAAAACCATCTTTTCCCTATGAAAAAGTTGGTTTTTCAACACAAAACCATCTTGTTCCTGGGAAAAATGGGCTTTTTTTCCACCGAAGACCATCTTTTTCCGAGGAAATTTTCTTTGCCCAAAACCTTTTTCCTATGAAAAAATTGGTTTTTACACCGAAAACCAAATTTTCCTAGGGAACACCAACAAAAACCCAAAAAACATCTGTTGGGAAACTATACGGCCAGATTCCAAAAAGATGTTTTTATTTTTTTGGTTTTCCCCAGCAAAAAGTTGGGTTTCGGTGGAAAAACCAACTTTTCCTTAGGAAAAATGTGGTTTTGGGCCAAATTCCTATGGAAGAACCGACTTTTTCCTAGGAAAAAGATGGTTTTGGCTGAAAAGCCATATTTCTTTCTAGGGAAAAGATGGTTTTCTGTGGAAAAACCAATTTTTCCTAAGGAAAAAGATGGGGCTGATAGGCCAGGGTACTGTTGCCTTAGCTTTTCCCAGGTTCGGTTCTCTCCAACCGAAGGCATTTCTGCTGGAACCCACGCGTCGTTGTCCAGCCACTCGTCGAACCCAAGGTGCCGGCCGTGCTGCTCTGCGGAGCCCGGCCCTCGGCTGCTTCTTTGTCACCTCCGTTCGAAGCCCTCTCCGAACGTTTCGCGAAGCGTTTGAGGATCCTTGGTTCGATAGCTTCAAAATCGCTGGGTTGCAACTTTGCGGTTTCCAGGCAGATCCTGAGCTGTTGTCCATGTTGGCCGCATTGAGGCCGGGAGACAGCGCATTTTTCCGCAATGCCGAAATACAGATCATTCGTGCAGATGAGCCAGAAACTCTGCACAGCATGACCTTTGATGCGCAAGCTGCAGACATGATTCCAATGCTGCACATATTGATGGATCAAGGCAGCATTAATTGGTTGTGCTGCCGATGCGTTTTCCTTGGATCAGTCATTGCTCATGCGTTACAGCTACGACAAAATCCATCGGCTTCCCAGGGATGTTCGCGGCCCGCTCAAACGACAACTCCAAAAATGCTCGTTTGACGACTTTTATGTGGACCCTGAACTAAAACCTAGACATTCCGGGGACTATAATTTTAGGCGTTGCTTGAAACTCCTAAAGTTTTAGGCGTTGGAATTAATTTTAGTTCATTTGATTATTTTTAGTTCTTTCGGGTAGGGTCGGGCTCTTGACAGAGCGCTTCAGCAACAAGCTCTCGAAAGCCTCGCCAGCTTTAGAGCTGAAGGCCCTACAAACCTTATGAGACCATAAACCCCTGCAGTCGGACAAATCAAACACCGAAGCCCTGCAGCAAGACATATCCTGAATACAACCCTATATATAACCTATACAGCCTTTGCAACCCTAAAGCTAGCTAGCAGCTAGCACTAATCACCCTAATATGTTTTAAAGCTTTTAAGACTTATAAACCTTATCACCCTAAAGCAAACCTCGACCTTATGAACCTATATAAGCCCTAACTTCAAACTCTGCATGTGATTTCGCTGCCTCATCCTGGTCGACTGACCTGCCGGAAACCTAGCTGACTTAGCAGTGGTTCCGCTTTCGAGGAGGCTTCGACTGATGATTGGGATTCTTTCGGAATCTTCGGTGAAGAGCATAGCCTTTGGTCAAGTACAGCTCAAGGACTCTTCGACACATATTTCGCTGATGCATCTTTCTGCCCATTCGACAAATCCGACCAATAAAATCCTCGTTCATCTCGCAATTGGTCAGAAGAAGCGAAGGTATTCTTTCCAGGTTTCTGGCCAAGTCTGTTCGAAGTGCATGGGTGCTGTGGTGAAGCATGTGCAGCTTCGGCTTCAGCCCAAAGGCCGAAAGATTGTACTTGTGCAAGCACGAATATGCCAGGTAGCCATATATCCTGATAAACTTCGTTCCCAGATCCAAACTGGTTTGTGTGCACGGCCTCGCCCACCACATTGAATGAGCATACATATGCTTAAGCCAATTGTTTGCTGCATCTGCAGCTTGGTAGATGGCCTCTAAAGCATCACGATGATTTTCGTCTCGAAGGTCTGCCTGGCACCCTTTTGCCAAGACCAGCAGCCACTGCACCAGCAAAACCGAATCCGAGCCCTTGCTTTTAGCCCAGCCATAGTGTTTTCGGGTGGGCAGGTTGAGAAAATGCTTTGTAAAGCCCTGCAGATTGGGAGATTTTCCAACAGTGATACAGTACAATTTAAAGTGCCCAAACATTCGCTGCAACACAGTGGCGAAGGCACTGTGGAGATGTGAGGAGCCTTCGCAAAAATAGCCGAATTCGGCGATCACCACGATTGCACCGGCAATGAAGTCCTGCAGTGCACCCACTTTCAAATTGTGGAATATATCCCGTCGCAATATTGCTTCGGGGCGAGCAGCATCAAATGGGACCAGGCACAGCCCGCTAGCAGGTTGTGCCAGCCAAGGTCGCTGAGTGAAAACAGAAGAAGCCCAGCTGGGATTGTCACTCAAGTCCTCAAAGGGCATCTCCGAGCACCCAGCCAGGCACTCGTGGCAACACATTTGATCAAAAGTCTTGCTCAGCCTATTATAATGGCGATCCAGGTCGGCGATCTTTTGGAACCATGCCATATCTCCTTTGAGGCCAACAACAGCTATGTGCCATGTGCGGCGACCAACTTGAACCCCTTCGTAAAACAGCGATCGCATTTGCGTGAAGATCAAACGAAGCAATCCTGTCAGCACACCTTGCTGCTTGTAAAGTTTGTTCGGCATGAGAAACAAGAGAAACTTCGTGAGGAAGGAATGAAACTTAAGGTTGGTGGTCTGGAAATCAGCTGGGCTGGGCTCGAGGTTGTTTTTGTCGCAGCAAGGCCCAGCATGACATCGAGATTCCGTATGTGTATCCAAACCAAAAGGAGTTTCCACCGAACATACAGCGATGTTTCCTTTCCTGACCCCTCTGCCAAAGTCGCCATGTATTAAAACAGGCAACGTAAAGTTGATGTCGAGGTCGCCCTTCCGAGCTTCTTCAAACACCGTGTGTGATGGATGCCATTTCTCGTAACAGCTCCAAAAACTGCCCAGCAGTTCTCGAATCTTGTGTGGGCTGTCATAGCCACCAAACAGCAGCTCGGGAGTCTTTTCCAGCATACGGGCAAAGATGTCACGAGGAGACAAGAAAGGGACATGAATTGCATCGCCGTGCTCATACACCGAAACAGGTATGTTCCATCGCAACCCCCACCGTTTCACAAATCTGTCAGCATCTCTATATGCATTCGTGTTGTTGCCTGGCTGCGGGCCCAGGGCCGATGGCATATCCGACGATGCTCTGGTGGCCAAGGACTGCAAGGTTGATGCTGGGACCTGGGCGCGGCGATAATGCTACAAAGGATTATTTTTTTAATGCTACGGTTATAGGTTAACTCAGGCAGGGGTGTAAGGTTATAGTTGTAATGACACAAAGGATTATTTTTTTAGTATACGGTTATAGGTTCATGCATGGCATGCCGACCTATATGCAGTTCTTTGTACAATGAGATTGTCTAGGAGTCTAGGCGTAGCAGATGCAGTGTGCACCGTTTGATCCCATGCGTGCTCGCAGAAAGATCTCTGGAGGTAGCCCCATATGCACTAAAGAGGTGTGCTGCACAGCTTTGCTAGGAAAGCGACAGCAACAAATTTGCATCGATATCGACCTGTTCTGTAGTGCAGTCACGAGCTGGAGTCTTTCAAATCTAACAGCATACAGCAGCTAGTTAAGCATCACATTTCCCACACAGAAATATCGATCGATCACCAGTATGCACGAGAGCTGCACACACTCCTTGTTGAGTGCGAAAAGCAGCGAACTTCTCGGGCCGCCTATGATCACTTCTTCTGCCTTTTGTTGGCAGGAGCTTCGGTGGCGGCACTTCGCTTTGCGGATGCCTTGGCCTTGGCCTTACCTTTAGCCATAGGTGGGGTGATGACTTCGCGAACCGCTTTGGCTTTGGCAGCAACAAGAGCAGCTTTGGGCAGGAAGGGCCTGCATCGATCAAGGGTCAGACCACTGTGCGGAGAGCGAGAGAGAAAGGGCGAGAGAGAGAGAGAGACAGAGAGAGAGATATATATATACCTATATATATATATATATATCTCTCTCTCTCTCTCTCTCTCCCTCTACACACACATGTATTATCTGTAGGGGCACATCATAATCAACATTGGAACTGGAAGGGCGGCATGCAGCTTCAAGGTGTGGGATAAGCTTTGCAGATTCAAGACTCGTTGGAAACTCAACTGAAAAACGCATTGAGTTGGCGATCTAGCACGTACATCCGATAAACATGGATGTCGAAGCTCANNTCTATATATATATATATCGATATATATATATATATAGGCAACTTAAGAGGGAGAAGTATACAGAAAGGAGGGACCGTGACGAATGCATGCAGCCGTAGACGTGTAGTGCCTCGAGCTGGTTTCCAGGCCGAGGGACTCGGTGGCCCTTAGATACTTATATTCTGTGCATGCAGCCCATCCAGTCGTCAACTTGACATATTCGGCTATCTACCTTAGGCTTTGGCGAACTGATGCAATCATGGATGCATTTCTTCGCATCGCCCTGGCACCTCAGATATGCCACGGAATCAGCACATTTAAGAACTAATAGGAGCTCATGTCCAGCAGCACAGGCGGTGGCGGTTTCGGGGACGAGTCACGACTTGGGAAACCCTTTGACCACACCGGCAGTGTAGAAAGTGGAAACATTCTGATTGGCCAGACGGAGGTCTCGGAGGTTCTTGGCGATGGCATCTTTAAACCTTGATTGGTCTGTGCATGCCATAGCTAAGCAAAGAAAACCTAGCAATACATCGGCCCCGTGGCTCCATTTGAACCTCATCCAGTCCTTTCACATCAAATCTTTCGCCCAGGGCTTTCATCTTCTTCAACCGCTTCCCCATGGATGTCCTGAGCTTTGCGGGCAGGGAGAGGGATCCTGTGTGCGTGTGTGTGTGTGTGTGCGTGTGTGTGTGTGTGTTGTGTGTGTGTGTGTGTGCGCGCGTGTGTGTGTGTGTGTTGTGTGTGTGTGTGTGCGCGTGTGTGTGTGTGTGTTTGTTTGTGTTCGTGCGGCGTGTGTGTGTGTGTTGTGTGTGGTGTGTGTTGTGTGTGTGTGTGTGTCTCTGTGTGTGTGTGTGTGTGTGTGCGTGTGGGTCTGTGTGTATGTGTGTGGGTCTGTGTGGGTTTGCATATATCTATTTGGCAGACACATGATCGAAACATAAATTGAAAACAAGGACTGATGGATGGATGGATCGATGATGGGTGTGTGCATGGATGCATGTATTCATGTCTATTGTTTGTTTTCCTCGCTATTCTCTGCTGAGATACATTGCCACAGTCATCCCCTAGCTTGTGTTGTCGTGCAGCTTCAAATTTTAGTGTTGGCATGTGCATGATCATAAAATACATATATACATATGAGACACACACATATATATATGTCATTTATATATAGACATAGTTACCTGATATATAATATATGCATACCCAAACCCCAACACAGGATTCTAAATTCGTGTGTGTGAGTGTGTGTGTGTGTGCCTGTAAGGTTGGGGGTTCAGTTGTGGTTGGCGTAGTGTACGGGGCTTGGGGCTGGGGTACATAGTGACTATCGCGGTTCAGGTGATCTACACCGGCGTATAGGGCTATCTTTCGGGTCTGGGTTTATTTGTGGTCATGTCGGCACGGAGATTATCATAACACTGACACAGTGTTTGGGATCGGGGTTGCTCGGGATTCTGGAGCCTCGGGACAAACAAACTGTACAATTCAGTCTGGGAGCATCAGCTTAGGCAGGGCCGAAGTCAAGCCCTCATCTGGGTCGTACTCAGGCATTCCTAGCTTCCTTCGAGCTTTCAAAGCCTCGTCTTCCGCCTCATCTGCAGAAGCCGTAAGATCCTCCACCTCTTCAACTCCCTCGGTCGCAGCAAGGTCCGAGTTGGATCTCGCAAGACCTCATTGGAATGTATAGGGTTTCCGGGTTTTTTGTTTTGTAGGGTCTTTTAAAGGGTTTGCGGTTTTAGGGTCTATAGAGCTAATCTAGGGTTTAGGGCGGACTCGGGTTTATAGGGACAGCTGCGGCATAAACCAGAGGAGCGAACAATGCAAACCAGGCCCTGGCCTGTGGACTGGTCGTCGTCGCCGTCCATGGACAAGTCTCCGAGGCCGTGCAAGCCTTTTTCCGTCCAGCTTGCCTTCTTGTTGATCATCATCTTCTGGTTCATCCTTAGGAAGGTATATTTTTACTATGGGGCGAATACTATATAAGAGAAAGGTAGTTACGTAGAAAGAAATTAAGGAACAAGAGCAAACTACAGTAAGGAAGGATTTCGAAATGCAATGGAGACACTTAGTGCTCCTGTGCCTGCATGTGAACAAGTAAGCATGTATGCATGTATATGCATGTATATGCATGTATATGCATGTATATGCATGTGTGCATGTATGCATGTGCGGATAGGGGCCACATCGCACATGAAACTTCTGGCTTTCGGGGCAATTGGAGGTTTGCCTGACAGAACTCCGATGCTGGGATTTCAGGATACACCCGACACTCCTAGACATCGAACCTTATGAAACCTCAAATTCAACCCTTATAATCCCTGCACCCTATATAGTTTTAACCCTGAAAACCCTAAGCTGTTTGGCAGCTTGGGAGCTGCTCTCCTGAAGCAGTCTTTGGTTTGATTGCAGGGTTCAGGGTTTGGGCTTTAGTGTTACAGGGTATAGAAGTTTAGGGTTTAAGGTATATATATAGGTTTAGGGAACATGCCCAATATATAGGTTAGGGTTTATCAAGCTTAATTAGGGTCCTATGATCACATTACGTGCCAATGTGAGTGCCCAGAAGACAAGCCAGGCGACTTGAAGTAGCCCTTGATGTGCCGCTCCACATAGTAGAGGTTGATTTTCTCGTAAGTGTCTCTCCTTCGGGGAAATCATCATGTCCAGGAGATCTGTACTGAACTTACTCGACAGAAACTAATGCGACATCTCAGTCCTCATCAGTTGTTTGGGCCGTGTGCGGCAATGTTTCTTGATCGCTTCCCTCCTTTTCCTGAGATTCGACGATATTGTGCATGCAAAACCAGGTGGTAGTTTCGCACAGACACACTATGTTCATTATTCAAGCTAAACTGCTCGCTGATGCCTTCTTCAATCATCTGGGCTTCTGAAAGGAACTCCCCTTCCACTGTCACGTCCCTCTCCTGCAGCTCCTGTCGTAGCACATCGGCCTCCGAGATGAAAACTTCCTGAAGGGATGAGGCGACAGGGCACACTCTAAGAAAAGTTGCAATGACAATGCATGTTAATTATTACATCATCACGGCAGTCCGGATCGTAGCCACACTGCTGGAAAATCAGCTCCAAAGAACGGCGTTCCTTGCTCCCACGGCCCTTGTGCCAATCTTTGTATACCTCCTGGGAGACCTTCAGCTGGCCATTCGCCCTACTAGGCGTGAATATTCGTTTGGTTCGTGAACGGAGAGCTTCAGGACTTAGCGTAACCTCCCCCTGGGCTGGGCGATGTCTTTCACATCGGGAGCCTGGCGCGGGTCTGTGGCAGGGGCAGGATTTGGCATCAGAGCACGGGTGCGGGGCGGGGTCGGGGACGGCTCGGCTTTGGCTGGCTTGTCGGCTTTGGCTGGCTCGTCCGCTTTGGCTGGCTCGTCGGCTTTCGTTGGCTTGTCGGCTTTGGCTGGCTTGTCGGCTTTGGCTGGCTTGTCGGATTGGGCTGGCTTGTCGCTTTTCAGGAGACTTCGAGCATTACTCCAAAACATTGTGTCACCCTCCTCTTCCTCCTCCTCCTCTTCCTGGGGATCTTCGTGGGGCTCCTGAGTCTCCTGCTCTTCCTGCTGGGGCTTGTCAGCCCGACTCTCTTGAGGCTCATGGGCACCCGACTCTTCGGGGAGGCCGGCGATGCAAGCCTCAGCCGTCTCCATTGCCTCAGGTTTGCTTTCAGTGGTTACGAAAAGATAGCTTCAAAATGGGACGATTCTAGAATGCGTGGCTTTCGGGTTCAAGTTCTTTGAGACTTCAGGAGGAGTTTTATTAGTCTAGTATCAAGTACTTAGGATGTTGACTGTATAAGAGTCTTAAGACTAAAGGTGTCTCTATCAGCTTCTAGGTAGGTAGGTAGGTAGGTAGGTAGGTAGGTAGGTAGGTAGGTAGGCAGGGAGGTAGGTAGGTAGGTAGGTAGGTAGGTAGGTAGGTAGGTAGGTAAGTAAGTAGCTAGCCACCTAGCTAGCTAGCTGGTAGGTAGGTAGGGTGGGTAGGTAGGTAAGTAGGTAGGTAGGTGAGTAGGTAACAGTAGGTAGGTAAGTAGGTAGGCAGCCAGGTCGGCTAGGTAGGTGGGTAGGTTAGGTAGGGGCCCGGCATGCAGGAAATAGTCCAAGCAAAAAAAACAATTACAAAACTCGGACCCTATATAACCCGTTCTATGGGGCCTACACTGGGTTGGTCTTCCAATGGTTGTAGAAAATCGAACCTTAGATACCTATATAGATTCCCACGAAACCCTAATAAGCCATGTTCTATGGGGCCTGGTCCAATGGTTGTAGGCCGGCAGGGCAAGAAGCTCTAGGGGAAGGAGGGGTTAGGGATATAAGACAAGATACCCGAAGCTGCTCTTCCAGTTCCTCGACCGATAGCTTATCCAAGTTCTCGGGTTTGCTCAAGTACCCGGCAAGACCAAGGCTTTCAAGGATTTCAGCAGCCATGGCCTTAAGTAGCTACCTAGCCAACACTCCTCCAGGGCTGAGCAAGCAGCTGAGCATCATAAAGAACAGCAGCCTAATGATCTCATAAGGCCTATGTGAATTATTCGAACCTAGTTTCTAACTTTCTCGAGGATAGGTCTGTGGCTACGTAGGGTTTTTTTTTTGGGCTGGGTATATGGGGATAGAGAGCCTAAGTAGGGATTCTATCACAACTGGCAGCACTGTGCAAGAGCATCTTGGCATTCCTCTGGAAATGCAGAGAAGCCCACACACGAACACCCAGAACCTCACTAACCTGCAGCCACAATGGCTTCCGAT
>CAJNJA010019815.1:0-10106 GCA_905231915.1 Symbiodinium necroappetens
CCCCCCCCCCCCCTTTCCCCCCCCCCCCCCCCCGGGAAAAGGCATGGAGTGTGGTGCAGAGTCTCTGGGCCGAGGGCCATCTGCCCCGAGCGCCTCAGAGGGCTAAAAACAGCTCGTAAAAGAAGACCACATGAGAGCAGCACCGAGCCAGCACCGGCTTTTTCCGCAGCGGTGCTTCCCTGCCAAGGAGCGCGGCAAGTGACGGAGAAGGACATCACCATGTTCGCAGGGAGGCCGGAGAGTGCGCCACAGCCCATGTTGTAGCTGCCGTGGAGCATCATCTCCCGATCAATATCCACTCGGATCTGTGTTGCAGTGAGTGTCCCAAAAATATTCATGACGGCAGTCAAGACGGAGATACAGGCCGCGTTCACCTGAGTTTGCCGGAGCTCATATCTGAAGCCGGACCGGCTTCCGCCTTTGCTGTCCACTCACTTCTGCAAGAGAGCAGCCACGGTGAGCCAGAAGTTTGGGCAGATGAAGACGCTGAGATCCAGCTGCGAGGCATGCTCGAAGTGCATCGTCCAGACCTCATAGAAGTTGGGACCCTCCGAAGGCATTCGCACCTCGGCGCTGACGGACACAGAGAGCGCTGCATCGGACACTCTCGGCCCCCCCCCGCCCCCCCCCTTGCCCCCTCCGACTTTTTGTTCTTCAATCGGCGCGGCTAAGCAGCTGGGAAGAGGAGGCCCTCGTCTCTTGCGGCCTCGAGTCCTCTTCCAGTCCAAAGCATCCAGGCCAAGAAGAAGAAGGCCTCTTGCATGGGGCTTTGAGAAGAGCTCAAAAGCCAGCGAAAACCACCGAAAAAAGCCGCGGTTCCAAGCCTCGGAGATGAGGAACACGGGAATCAGCAGATCCTGGAGAGTCGAAAAAAAACCCTCTCTTCCGCCCCCCCTCTTAGGGGTCCCCTTTTTGGGTTTTCGGGCCTGGGGGATGCTCGCTCCCACGCGGACCCGACTGGCCCGCAGTGCAAACATGGCCGCCCCGCCGAGAGCTCCCGGGAGCCACTGCCAAAGCGTCCTCAGAAAGAAACAAGAAGGAGCCCCAACCGAAAAACACCGGCGCGCGTGCGAGCGAGCGATCTCTTCTTCTTTCAGGCGAGAGTCTCTGCGAGGAAAAGAGCTGTGTAGCTGTCCACTTCCACCAAGCCTCGGAAAGGAGACAGAGGCCCTCCGGCATGCGCTCCGGCATGCCCTCCGCAGATGCCCTCAGCCCGCGTCAGCAACTCGGCTGTGGGCTCACGAAGCCGGGTACCATCAGGTTCAGGGCGTACTGGAGCAGCACCTGAGAAAACTCGACCAAAGGAAAGCTCAAAGAAAGGAAGCTCACAAACACCGCTGCGTCCAAACACCCAAGGCACTGCCCCGGTTCCGGCCATGAAGCCGCCGTAGATCACGAAGGGGCAAGCCTTCAAAGAACGAACGAGCGCGCGTGGTGTCACGGACGGAGAGAGAGGCTGTGGGGAGGGACGGGACGTTGCCTTGACCAAGCGCGCCAAGCGCAGCCTGCCCACCAGCCACATCCCCGCTCCGATCAAAGAAGAGCACACCGCCACCTTGCTGTGCAGGGGAAAGAGAAACCCACAGAGACAACTGCATCAAGGATGCCCCAGGATTCCCCCAGGACGGCCCACAGACATCCCAAACAGGGACAATAAAAAAGAGAAGATGAATCTCCTCAAATTTGAGGGGGTAATTAGGATCCTGAGCCTTTCCAACCCCGAGCCGCCATGAAGTAGATCGTAGCGCAGCGGCCAGGTCCCAGGGTCTTGAAATGCTCGGCCAGCACGATGACGGTGGGGATACCTTACAAAAAAACCCTACAAAACCCCAAGAAGATTGCCCAACACCCAAAGCTCGAACACGATGCGACCCCCCGAAGCCCAGAGAGCCTCTGCGCAAGGCTTTCAGCTGCAGGATCGCTCGCCAGTCATAACCCACACCGCAAACTGCTAGCAGCAAGATGGGAAAACCGTGTCCCTTAAGGCACGTGGAGCAGCAACTCACCGAGGAGGCCCCCTAAAAAAAATACCTGAAGACCACCCGCCCCATCTTGTTCTTCTCCTGGCCGCAATCCCTAAACCCTTGCAACCCTTGAATTCCCCGACCCTGAGCCCTTACCAAAAGCCCTCAACATCCCTCAACCCCAAACCGACCGGCCCACCCCCCCCCCCAAAAAAAAAGAAAAAAAGGAGGAGACAGAGAGAGAGATCGAACGGCCCCGCTTTCTCTGGGGCCCCCCCCTTAGCCGCCGAGACGCTCGCGCCGGCCACGCCGAAGCGGATCTCCGAGCCGAGCAGGGATCCGGCGTTCGCCTGGGTGCTTGTTCTTGGGCTTTAGTGGTTTAGGGGTTTAGGGGTTTAAGGGTTTTTGGGTTTAGGGTTTAGGGGTTTAGGGTTTAGGGTTCAGGGCTTTAAGTTAAGTTACCATCTTACGATAGATTCCTATTATTATTTAGTAACTTAAAAATGTTATTGGCTAGTGGATGCAATATTAAGTTACCAAAATACAGAAACCATGTTGTTTTACTATAGATTCCTATTTATGGCAACTTGAAGTAACAATCCCTTAGCAAGAACCCAGTCGCCACCAGCGTCGTCAGCAGGCCGATGGACATCCCAAGCGCCTGGTACTCGTGGTTCCTGGGCCGGGTTTTTGTTGGGGGGGCGGGTTATGGGGTTTTTGAGGCTTTTGGGGGTTTACAAGGCTTGGGGCTTTTGGGGTTTAGGGCTTTTCAGGTTCGGGGTTTAGGGTTGAGGGTTTATAGGGTTTTTGGGTTTAGGGTTTAAGGGTACTCGTGGTTCCTGGGCTCCAAGAAGCCCACCCTTTGTCTGTCAGAGGGGAGCCTGTTGGACTTCTCAATTCAAGGGGCTCGCTTCCCGGGGAGGATCCTCAGGCTTCCTAGGATAGAAGTCCCGTGATGTTGGGGGCGTCGCAAGAGGAGCATCTTAGGCTTGTGGCGTAGAGTGTTTGGGGCCTGTTTGCATAGAGCTTTGGGGCTAGCGGTTTGAGGGGTCTGTAGGGTTTGGGTTTATGGGCCGGTTGTGGGGGTTTGGGGTGCATGAGGGTTTAGGGTGTGGGGGGTTCAGCATGGCCTGGCACTCGTGGCTCCTGGGAGGGCGTGGTGCCCTGTCTCTTGACTTTAAGACGGGACCAGACAAGTGCCTTTTCTTCCATGAAGTGGGTGCTTGCAGGCTTCTGTCATGCTCCCTTTTCAGAGCTGCTCTCCTGCTTCCACTGATTCGCTTGAGCCGATTTTGTCCGCGCTCGCCCTCTTTCAGGTGCTGTCGTGCTGCTTTTCGGCCTGAGCTTCTCTGGATCTCCTCATGACATGCGATGACATGGGGCAACGCCCCCAATGCCACACATCCCGCCACATTCCTTTTCCTGGTCTCGGGCCTTCAACCTCACGGCGCTGCGCAAGACGCAAGTCGCTTCACTGCTGCATTGTCCAAGCTGCGGAAACTCGGCTGAGGACGGGAAGAGCAGGCTGCCTCGCAAACGTCTCAAATCAGGGGGCAACTCAGTGCTGTTCTTGGAAGTCTGGATAAAACCGAAGCCTGGGGCTCTTAGGGCCCCAGGGCTCTCAGGCAAGGCTCCCAGAGAAAGGCCATCGGTCGCCCCCATGAAGCACGCGACCAGGGCCGCAAAGACCTCGGTTGACATTGAAGCCATGTCCCTTGACCCCAGCACCCCTCTCGGGCATGCGTCCTGTGACCAAGCAGCATTACGGCCGAGACGGGCCTGTCCATGCAACTTCTCGGGTGGGTCGGAGTGGCCTCCGTGCACCATGGCACATGGCCAGCCAATTTTTGTCGTTTTTTGGGTGCATTTTGGTGCATTTTTGCTGAGCGCCCGCGCAAAGCTTCTCTGCCATGGCATCCACCGACATCGCCCGCAAATTGCTCGAGTGGGTGAGCTCGGCCGGAGGGGGCAACAAAGGGAAGGACATGGAGCGAGATCGCGTCCTGCAACTGACCCGACCCTCTCTTAATCCCTGCTTTCCGTCTTCTAAAGTCATCGGACCTTTCTCAGCAAGGCAAGTAGCTTGACTTTCTGCCCCCTGCTGCGCTCCGCCGCTCGCCTCTCAGATTTACCCTCCCAACCTGAAAAGCTTCCGCCGGCAGCCCAAGGGAGGCGATACAAGCATGGACACATCCCATGTGTCATCTGCCATGGCGCTTGCTCTACACGAATTCCGTAGTGCACATTGGAACACGTTGAACTGGCTTGCTGTGGCTGATGTTGCGGCACACCCCCAGCAGTAACGTAGTGATTCCAAACCTGGAAACAAGCACAACTAACATCCAGTGCTTTTGCAAGCTCACTTCATGCTAAGCATGCACTTTCGGAATACAGCATGATCGCACTTGGTTGTTTACTCCAGTCTATCAAATACCAGCCACAGATCAGCTTGAAAATCGTGGTGGAAAGAAAATGGCGGACAGCTGCAACAGCCAAAGCCGCGTTTTGTGGATCAATCGGTGACTGTTGCATACACAGACGTGCTACGCAACTTCCAGACAACATGCTTTGAGCGAACGGGAAACGGCATCTTGCTGTCACACACCTCTTAAAGTTTAGCTGTTGGGCTCACTTGACGCTCATGCCTTCGGATTTTGGGTCGATCCTGAGTGTGGATCACCAACTTCCCACGGACGCGACATGATTGACGGCGCGGCATCATTTAACACAAAACCGACTACAAGATCGACGTTTTTTGGAAGGCGCGTGCTGTTTAAACAATCAGAAAATCAACATGTGATTTCTTGATTTCTTGGCATGTGCGCTACCTAAAACACCATCAAACCGTCGGCTGGTCACCACCTGCTCGACAGGCTCGGCCGCCTGCCGTGAGGATAACCCCGTGGATGAAATGGCTTCCAAATCACCTGATAGGCTGCGGATTCCTGAAAAATGTTACCCAGGCACGGGGGAATCCATGTCATGGGGCTCCATGCAGGTGTGTGGCTTCGGGCCCATGGAAAGACTGCGGGAATCCAATGAAGAGATCAACTTCTTTTCCCCGTCGCTCCAAAAAAACAACCTGAGATGGAATACCATGACCTTCCACTTCCACTGAATTCATGTCCATCTGATGAAGAAAGACATCACAACCCCTTGAAAGATATCGGAAAGAGATCCCCTTCACCTTAGGTCAAGACATGTGAAGTCAAACTATCCCATTTTGGACCTTGTCAGACCTTGTGACGAAGGAATCACCCCCCCAAACCCCTGTCTCGTTGACCCCGACTCGCCCAATGTCCAGACCAAAATCATTTTAGAATTCCCGGTGATGTTGAAACCCCATGGTTGGTGGTCAGCTCCTCCCGAAGTCTCCAGTGCGTCTTGCCGCTGTCGGCCTTTGATGCCCAACTTGGTCAGAAAGGCAAGGGGCCTTTCACCGTCACATGACTCGAAATCGAACTAGCCCTCGGGGGATGTCTGAGGTTCTCAACGCACTAGCATCAAACTTATTCTCCAAAGCATGGCAGGAGGTACTTCCAAAATTGTCAGCTGTGGCCTTCCCATGCCCTCCACGTCCACACTTTGCCACTGCCTGCATCTGCCTGGCCCCAGCGAGTGAGCCGGCCCACCTCACCAATCTGCTGCAAGCTATCCATGGCATTCCACGTGGCAACAAGACCGGCTTTGGGGTCAAAAATCAGAACCTGAAGCTTGGCATTGAAATCATCTATGTCCTCGATCTTGCCCAGGATAAGCTCCTTGTCCTTCTCGGAGGAAGCCCTCATATCCCGTACATCCAAGTTTTCCAGCGTCCGAGCCCTTTCTTGGAGCACTGCTTTGGACGACAGCTTCAAGGATTGCTCCATCTGCAAGCGTTTGGCCTCCGCAATCTCGGCCACGCACCATGCGCGATGGAACAAATCAAGAGATTTGTCTACTGCAACGACCTGTCTGCACCCTCCAGTTGTTGCAAGAAGGCACATCATGTCATCAAATTTGTTGATCTCTGACGAGGCACTTCGGCCATCTGGGTCAATGATGTTTGTGCTGCCACAGTGGCACACCGGGTGTAGCTCATTTGTGAAAGGATCCCGGTCATACGGGTTGCTGTGGCAAATGCTGATGTGCTGGTTCACAGCGAACGCGCACACCCAATAAGTGTCATCCAAGCGCCCCATCTTCGCAAGCAGGTCCTGAAGGAAAGCGCACTCTTCCTGCAGAAGTTGTGCTGGCAAGCGGAAACTGCATTCCTGCAGGGCATCCGACAGCACTGCAGCCAGCAAATCATTAAAGGAGTTGCCCCAATTGTGCGTCACCATCACCTGTGCACGTTTTGGTCCGTCCCTGTTGAAAGCTGAAACTGCATATGCGCACTCTTCTCTGCTAGTCTTTGGTATGATCGCCCTTCGCACCACATCTCGGGTCTTGTGGGCGCTTGGTACATATGTCCAATCTGGCATCAAAAAGACCTCGTGATAGAACTGCAGGAGACTTCGCAAGGTCATCCCCCGCATTGAGAGTTCTGTCACCTTTCTGCTCCAGGTGGAATCGATCTTGTCATGGCACGGCTTCTGTTTCTTTCTACTCTCCGGGTGTCCTGCTTTGCAGCACTGGTTCCATTGGCTCCAGTGCCATCCTTCTACCTTGGGCATTCTGTGGCCGCCGGACAGGAGGAGAACGGCGACGGCATTGCCCAGGGGATCAAACGCCTGGATGAGAAAGGACACCACCGCCAATGCCAAACTCGCAGGAGACGCTTTAGGATATACGTTACCCTCATAGTCAATATCAGGCGTAGCCCAAGGAAATGCAAGAACACGTATCACACGTGTTGGAACAAGCAGAAGCGTGAAAACAAGGCTGAATGAAACGCCCACGGCTTGCAGACCAGCAAACCTTCGGGCTCGTCTCAAGGACGATAGAGCAGAGGTGGACGCCTCGCTCGCTTCTGCCAGGCGACAAATCCTCTGCAGCTCGAAATAAGACTTTCCAAGAGAGCAAATAGCAACTATGCTCGCTGAAACATTGCACAGCAATGGGATCCCCGCTGTTGCAAAGAGTCCAAGCAAACATGTATAAAAAAAGGAGTCTGACCCAGTCAAAGCGATGGTGATGTGGAGGACCATGCCTGCAATGGGAAGCAAAGAAACTGCTGCCCCAAAGACTTGGGCCCGCATGAGTATGCGAAAGCACGCACTGTGGTAGTTCCGATTGGAGGCTTGCTCCAAGAGATCCAGTCGTGAAGCGATGAGCGTTTGCATCCAGAAGGATGCGACCAAATATAGCAGCAATCGGCACAATGCAAGTCTCGAAAACACAACTCTGCCGCCATCTCGTGAGGATGGATCGTCGTATGGTAATACGCCATACCTGCAGTCCGCAACAATTGGACTGTTCATGCCGAGTGAACCCAACATGGCTTGAATCCAGTTGACTATGGCATACCCGCACGCCCATCTTGTGTGACCTGAAGCGTCAGCCCTTCTCACCAGAAAGGCCGCGACGCAGCCGGCTCCGAAACTGGATAACATGAGCCCGAAAAAGAAAAATCGAATCTGGCCTGTGCAGGGGTACCACTGTAATTCATCAAGCTTCGGATCAGCAGGCCACAGTAGAACGGTCGCTGTGACATTGATCACAAAGACCACAAGGTACGATCGAGGCAACCAATGGCAAGGATTTTTTGAAGACTCTCCAGCCTCCGAACTTTCAGAACTTGCATCCGAACTTGCCAGAGTGGAAAGGATCATGGAATCGAACGAGTGAAACAGGGACAGCCCATCAGCTGGCTTGAGCCTTTCACGTCACAAAAACACTTCAACACCTGGTCCACGTTGAAACGGGCCATTGCAAAGCTAAGAATCAAGGAACCAAATGGAACTTCCATTTTTTGACCCCCCTTTCCACCAGTTGTTTCCCAAATAGGCTAGACGCACTGTCAGCTCCGTGCAGCACAAGTCATTTGCCAAGCGTCACCACCACCACCACCACCACGCGTCACCACCGCTCATCACCATGTGTCACCACCACCAGACGCCTCCGCCGCCACCATACAACCACCACCACACCTGAACACATGAAATTGCCAAATATGCCACCACCACACCACGCACCACATGACACCACCACATGGCTGGAGCCAGCTTCCAAAACGTACTTCGCGCACAACATTTGCTTTACAAAGCTGCCAGTCTCAGCACGCAACCTCCCCAGAAGGTAGTTGGCGGAAGGTTGCGGAACGACTTGAACATTCGCGTTTCGCCTGAGTTTTCGCGCATCCGAGACGCACGACCTGGCGAGCGATCTCCACATGGGCGTTTCGCGGCTTCGCGCGGCTTTCAGAGCACCGCCGGTGTCGCAGCGTCCGCAGACAAGGACCCCTGGCCGCAAGCATCCAACATGTGATCCTCAGAACTTGCGTTATGGGACCGGGCAGGTCCTGAAAAGCATGTCGGCACAAGCCAGGCGCGCCGATGTGCGTGACGAGAAAGGACAAGGACACGCTGGCGATGAGAATGAGATGATGAAAATGATGAGGATGGTGAGCATGATGAGGATGTGATAACAGTCAGTTTTTGAAGAGCCCTGCGCTTTTGGAGAAAAAATGAAAGGTGCGTGAGGATTTGGTCACAATGTTCCGTATCGTTGCCACGCTCAGACGGGCGACATTCGCAGAAGGGCTGCACGCGCTGTGTTATGGCAGAAGGAATCACTACGCTTTGTCACCTGGTTCTTGTAGGTCATTAACAACCTGAGTGGAAAGAAGTGAATGGCCACCACCGAAGACATGACTGTTTTTGCATTACCGGTTGTCTTCCAATCTCTTCGTGCCGTGCTTGAGGTGTTGCAAGCACTAACAGTGATTTACACTACATTCGGTTTTCTAATAGTTTCATAGTGTCAGCAAGCAACACGTCAAATAGAACATAAATGTCTTTGCGATAGTTTGGGAAGGCAAAACTCAAATTTTTTCCAGAGTTCTGCAATTCACAACATGCTCAACACGAAATGGGGCACTTGCCAAAACAGCTTCGCACGTGTAAAACTATTTAAACAAGCTATAGCACATGTAAGAATACACACGGCACAGGTTCCGGAGATACCCAGAGCTTCCAAAAGTGTTTAATTAAGGAAACCATGCTTAATCAAATTAAAAATCAACATAAAAAGTGTTTAATTAGATTGTAAAACCTTAATTAAACAATGTTTCTTGTTAAAATTGTTTAAATAAGCAATTTTACTTGCTTAATTAAGCAATACATTGCTTAATTAAGCAATCATTGCTTAAATATGGTTGCTTGTTAACACAGCTTAAATAAGCATTGTTTTTTCTTGTTATAAGATGCATCGTTATACTACATGCATGGGTTGATGGATGATCGTTTAGATTTTGCAAGTTAGTCTTTGATTGTTTTGGAGTTGCGGCGATTGAGAACCGAACCATATGCATGCGGTGTGTGCATGCATGCATGCACGCAGGTGATCATCGTAAGCAGCATGCAGTGTGCAGATGGAATTATAACAGGCAGCAGCAGATTAACGATCCATATGTTAACTTGGAGCTTCGCTAAACCAGTTTTGCAGCATATCTAGAGCTTTGAAATCCGGCCAGCATGGAATTAGATTTGAAAAGCAGTCCGAGGGCGAAGAACACCGCCACAGCGAAGGACATTTGCACATGCTTCGTGCTTCACTTCAAGAATCGACCTCTTGAATACAGCTGCTTTCAGATTGCCAGATGCAAAAGTCATGCAAGACAATGAAGTCGTGAGAGACGGCATTATGCTGGCCTTGAGATAAGCAGAGACGATGCACAGGAAATTGCCAAGAAGATCTGCTCCTGCTTCGTTCTTGCTCGAAGCAATGCAGAGCAGCTCCACAGGCAAGAAATTGGAGCAGCGCTTTGGAGGCTTGTGCAGAGCGTTTCCGACGGCTGCTATTCTTCGCCGAAGGCATCTAGTTCGCGGCCAACTGTAGTTCCATCGACATCCGAGGCTTCAAGCAAAAAGAGGTTGTTGTTTTCCTCAGAGGAGAGTGAAACCGTTAGTTTCCGAGGGACCTCTAGGGAGCCCCAGGGCCTCACTAAACAGCACACAGCCAAAGCAGGCACCCTCCACACTTTTCCTCGCTGCTGTTCTT
>CAJNJA010019817.1:0-10106 GCA_905231915.1 Symbiodinium necroappetens
CAGGACAAGCAGCAGCGCAGCAGCAACGCAAACAGCGACAACAGCACGGACGAGACACCAGACAGGCCAAGGACCTGCTGCATGGGGTTAGCTCCGCAGAAAAGCCTAGAAGTCCATGATGCACAGACAGGAATCTCAGCCTTCCGTCTGCAGGAGATGCGCTCAAATGAGTTCAACAAGGTATAACTTCACAGTCTTCAACAGCTTGCAATCTACCTCTCCGTCTCTGTCTCCGTCCGCGCTATGGGGCACGGATCTGCAAGGAATGACCTGTAACTATACGCAAGGGTGCGAATCGAGTAGATGCAAGCTTCTAAATCTGCACCTGTCCAAACACAACAGGCAGCACAATTGTGATGGATTAATCTATGTTGCCTGGACACCTGCAAACCAGCTCTCTTCAAACATCGCCGGGCATCACAAAAAATATATACATTCAGGAATGGTAACATCTTGCTGCTGCTGCTGCTGCTGCTGCTGCTGCTGCTGCTGGTTTCAAAAATGAAGCACAACAGTTCCAGCATGGACCCTAAACCCTATAAACCCTAAACCCTGGACCCCTAAACCCTCTCTGGTGCTCCGAGTCCTGAACCCGAAGACCGGATATCCTGAGGGTGTAAGACAGCACAGGCCTTAACAACAGGAAAAAAAGGGGTCTGGGTTTTGTTGCCTAAGATGTCAGGCGAAAGCCAGGCCCTATGAGTTCACAAATTCACCGATGACCTTGCAAAATCTTGATCCGAGCGACCACATGGTACAGACTGTGCGTCTTTGGAGGAAAGAGCATGCCGAAGTAGGCACAAAAGAAGTGCTGACAGAAATCGTCAAAGCTCATATACCAAGTTCCGTCCTTCCCGCTCCTGGCTGCTACAGCAGACACTCGCAAGGTTTCCTGCGTGCTACTTCAACAAGACGACCCACAGATCGAAATCTCCGGAAGATGAATCAAAATGATATCTGAACCGAGCAGGAGTGCGTTCCCGGTATCCCAGCCCTTTGCGCCAGTCCCCGATCCCCATGGCTTCGTCTCCTGACGCCCAGACGCTCCTTCTCTTCAACGGCGATATATAGGTCTCACCCTAAACCCCGATAAAGCCTAAACCCCAAACCCTTAACCCTAAAGGCTTAGGCCTTGTAGGAGACACTGGAACCTCACAACATGACTCGAAAGCTCAAAGTGTATAGAAATTGTTTGGGGTTCATGTCCTCAGTTTTGTGCGGTTTGGGCGAGCTTTGCTTTTTGCTTTTGCTCGGCTGCTTGTGCAGTTTTTGGGCGGATTTGCACGAGTTTAGCGCGGGCTTTGTGCGGTTTTCTGCGATTCTGAGCGGAGTTTGTTTTTTGCCATTCCGTGCCCGGAAACACAAATCCGGTCCGGAAACACGTATCTGGAAACATTGAAGCCACCCGCCAGAACGAAATTGATATGGAATGTGAATATTGGCATGTCTACGTCTTCGTGTCGCGGCGCATTTGTTACTTCTAGGACAGTCGTTACTGTGCTTCTACTCAGTCCGTCAAACAGTGAATACAAAGCAATGACCATGCACGCGAGAACGAACCATTTTCTATTCATCCTGGGCTTCAGGGTTCAGGGTCCAGGGCTCAGGGTTTAGGGTTTAGGGTTCAAGGTCTCAGGGTTTAGGGTTTAGGGTTCAAGGTCTCAGGGTTTAGGGTTTGGGGTTCAAGGTCTCCGGGTTTAGGGTTTGGAGTTGGTTCTCCTTCTGAGTCCATCAAACCCGAAAGCCTGACGCCTTAACCCTAAACCTTACCTAAAGCCCAAATTAAATGACTCAATGAAGCCCCACGAAGCCCATCAAACCAAATTTGATCCCCCTATGAAGCCCGTTCAAGCCCCAGATACTCTTATGAAACCCTCTGAAGACCCCATAAAGCCCGATAGACACCTGTAGATAAGACCCATATGCAATGCTCCCCTGAAATCCTATCGAATCCTTATGAAAGCCTACACGATACAGCCCTGCAGATCAGCCCTAAAACCCGTAACCAAACCTTGCGAAACCCTCAACCGGAAATTCCCCAAATGAAGCGCGGAACCCTCAAATCAACCCTTGTCGAGCCTCGATAGAACCCTTGAAGAACTCTTCACCCTCACTATGAAGCCCGTAACAAACCTTCTAGAAACTCCATGGAAGCCCTAGATACCTCTAGAAATGCTATAGCCGCCCCAACTATACTACGAAAGGGTACTGCATGGCTAACCTTAAAGAACTTCTATAGTACCTTAAAGGGGACCCTTAAAGGAAGCCTTTAACGGAACTCTTCAAGGTACCCTTGCAAGGAATCCTTCCGGCAAGACCCTAAACCCAGAGTCAAGTGAGCAGGTCCTCTTCGAGCAGATGGGACCCACTGCAGCGGAGCGCTGGCATAACTACACTTGGCCAAGGCAGGGTAAAAGGGTTTAGGGGATTTGGAAGGGTTTAAGGTTTCGGGTCAGGGTGCCTTCACGGAATCTTGTAAGCTTTCCATCAAGGGCTCCGATTGCGGAGTCTTTGAGGGTTCAGGGTTAGGGTTTATGGCTTAGGATATAGGTTTCCCATTAAGGCTGCTATTGAGTGTTCCAAGGAGGTTCCTACAAGGGTCCAAAGTACTACGGCCCCCAACGGATTTTACATGTACGAGTTTTAACACACGGCAAGTATATCGTGCTCAGGGGGTGTCCAAAGTACCGATTGAGAGTTCCATGACTTTGATAGACTGTTATAGGTCGTTTTCAAGTTTGCTCAGGTACTTAACAGGTGAAATACAATTTTGTATAGTAAAGGGTTGGCGGGGTTTCGAAGGTCGGAACAAAACTTGGGCTCCGCATAATGTAAGCACATGTTGGTTTTTGCGGATTGCATGAACGTAGAGTATTTCTAACTAGTGTGTCGGGTTCTCGTTTTTTTTTTGGGCGGTATGTCGTGTAACCCCACTGTAGGGGGAACTTCCATGCCTGTAGCCAGAAGTGAGTAGCTGGAGCCTGGGATACCCCAGTGCTACATTGCAAGTAAGAGTCCTTGTAGTAGGCTCCCTTTGAAACACCGCGCAGCACCCGAATCCCAGGCCCCAACACCCACCCCTGTCAAAGCCTTGTAAAAAGCCCGATAGAACCCTAAAAAACCGTTAAAGCCCCATAAAGCCCGCATACAACTCTCTGAAGCCCTGCTCAGTAGAACCTCATCATTCACCAAATTCACCAAAGCGCTACAATGGTAAGTCGGAGGCTTCTGGATGCCGTCCGCGCAGCTCTGCTAGCCACAAGAGCGGCGGCCTGTTCCAATATGAACTTTATGCTCTATACGCTGGGGGTTTAGGGCATAAGGCTTGATAATGGGAACAGGGTTTCGGGCTTGCCAGGACCCTAACATACCTACGGTTTTTAGGGCTTCTTATTATGATTTCCTTTTTTGAAGTCCTTAACAGGTGGGTTATTGGGGTTAAGGTCAGGTGTGGGGTACTATAGGGATTCAACACACAAATTCCGGGGCCCCTTTCAGTGAAAGAATTACGGTTTAGGGTGTTATGAAATTTTAACCCCTTATAGTCTATGGTACTATATATAATATAGCTATACTAGAGTTACTAGACACCCCCATCAAGCCCTCAATCCTCGACCCCTGATGCCCTGAGTCCTTTTGCATCCCACATCCGTGAACCCAGAGAGCCCAAAACCCCTCAATCAAGCCATGGACCTCATGTAGGGATTTCCGACAAAAAGGGGACCCTAGTATAGTACCCTAAATAGTCGGATCCTAAGGACCCCAAAATAAGGTACCCTAATTTTCGGAAAGTCTCATAGAAAGGAACATCCAACCTTGCAAACTATGGTATGCATTTCAACATGTGTTCCTTCAATTAACAGGTATTGGGTTCTCTGGGAAGCTGTTGCTTTGAATCGTAAACCCTAAACCCTGAAAGGGTTTTGGCATTTAAGTGTTTAGGGTTTAGGGGTTTAAGCCTAAACCCTACACCCGAGGCCATGTATTCGGACAAGCCGAAGATGTCGTCGCCGTCGGCCTTCGCTCCTCAGCACGAAGATTTAAGCCACCCTGTCTGTTGAGGGTGTTTAGGGTTTAGGGTTGCGGGCTACTAGGGTTTAGGGTTTAGGGTTGCTAGGGTTTGGGGTTTCAAGGTTTAGGTCTGGCTTCAACGCGGAACCAGAAATTGAAGTCCCGCAGTTGCCCCATCCCTGAACCTCAAGTCCTAGATTCTAGAATGTAGACCCCGAATTCTCCAAGCCCCCAAACGCAAACCCCTAGGCCTGAAATCCGAATTCCCCCCCTTGCCCCACAAAGCAAAACTCGTAGGCACTTCACGCCAAAAAGCCTGTAAAGCATCTTTAAACCTCAAAAGCGCGCCTTGAACCTCCAACATCGCCGTTAAGCACCCATTGTTTTATCAATTTGTAGTCTGGTGGTTCCTTAGGAATCGTTGTTCTGATAGTTACTGAAGTATGCATTCAACAGGGTTCTTAAGCCTAAGATAAAAAAGTGTACCCTCATGATTCTCTCTGTAATCTTCCGAAAAACCTTATTCCAGCTACAAGGGCCCCCCCCAATATGTTTTGCTTTACTTGTGGGCTACCCATAGGCTTCTTAGTAGTACCTTTTTAAAATGTGGGATTACCTTATAGGATTCTAAAAATAAACCACCAAAAGGAACTACTTAGGAGCCTGTGGGCTAAAGCATCCTCGGCCCAAAGAGGAGCTTTTTGGTCTGGACTTCGGCTGCTCAACTGACTTGAGCATTGACATGCCGGCGATTTTGGAGGTTTAGTGGATAGGCGTTGGGCACGGCTTAAAGTTTAAAGTTTAGGGCTTATAGGCGGGGCGACTAGATTGTAGGGTAGCAGGGAGGTTCAGGAGTTCGGGTAAGGAGTGTGCTTTGGTTGAAGATAGTTTGGCAGCTTAGGCCTTGCAGGCTTGGGCATCCCGGAAGGTTCCATGCTCTTCCCTCAGGCGTTCAGGGGCCAGCCCAAGTAGGTTGGTCTCGTGCAGGGCGTTCACCTCATTTCCCTCGCACTCACGAACTGCTTCTGAAAATAGCTGGTGCCTGCAAGTAGGAGCTTATTGTGACAGGTATGGGCACAGCAGCCATAGCTGCCCTTTACAAGCGTATGTTCGCTTCTGCCACCGGCGCCTTTTCCTCTGGTCGCTACTGTCATGTTCACAACGGTCACTATTACTAACTAAGATGTGTACGAGTGTTAAAGTATTCTTAATGTTGTTATCATGGGCCACCACCACTGCCTTTATCACTGCCGCCACCGCTACCGATGCCGCCACCACCACCACCACCACCGCCCCGACGACAACGGCGACTGCTTTGGCTCCTGCTTTCAGCTGCTATTACTGCTAATATTGCGACGATGACGATGATGATGCCAACGACGACAAAAACAACTACCACAACCAATACTCTGTCATTGCTACTTCCATTTCGATCACTTTGTTCCTCGAGCTGTTAGGGATGCTTTTCCACAGATTGCACCACTCAACTGTCAGCACCAAACCCAAAACCCAAAACCCTAAACCCTAAACCTTCAAACCCTAAACCCTAAACCTTCAAACCCTAAACCCTAAACGTCCTGCCTGCGAGGCCTTGACGACAGCTGGAGACCATGGTTGCTCGAATCACGTCTGAAGAGTCACGCGCAGGGCACGTAAAGGGGTCCTTTAAGGGTGCAGGGGCCCTAAAAAGAGACACCCTTTAAGGGTGCAGGGGCCCTTTGAAGGCCCTTGAAGGGTGCAGCTTTGAGGAACCCTTTAAGGGTGTATGGGGCCCTTTAAGGGACCCTGTAAGGGTGTAGGGGCCCCTGAAGCCCTACCCTAAGACCCACGAACACTTACTGCTCCTAGGCATGTTTACTATAGAAGGGCTTAGGGTTTAAGGGTCTTGGGGTTTTGGGGTTACTGTTTGGGGGTTGAAGGGGTTTCGAAGTTGAGGGGGTTAGGGTTTAGAGTTGAAGGTGTTTAGTGTTTAGGGGGTTTGGGCTTAAGGGGTTGAGGCTGTAGAGTTTAACATGTAGCATCTGGGATGTAATGCTTAGGATTTAGGGTGCATCTGAGCGACTCGAAGGAAGATGACGACAGCTTTGTTCGTTCCTGCTAAAGCACCGGAACCCCGACAGGTGAACCGTTGAATTCGGTGTCAAAGGCTTCTGGGTTTAGGGTTTGGGGGTGGTCTAGAACTCTCATACGCGTCTTGTGCCTCGCAAAGCAAGAGCAAAATACTGGCATCCCGACGTAAGAAAGGACAATAACGGTTTCGAACTCCAATGAAGTACTTTAAACTTTAAACCCTTAACGATAGGGTGGCGCCCCCTCTCAGTAACACTTGAATCATACCTATAATATAGATCTATATGGCCCATAATTGATTTTAGCCCTAATTATTATGTTATTATAGACTATCGCTGTATTTGGGCAGTGACCACAGAGAAAAACCCTAGTCGCCATTGTTCTATGGGTGGACCTGCCTGTGAGCGCATATTCATAGGACTGTACTTCCTTGAATAGGCGTTATTGGGTCCTGACTACGTATATTCAGGCCCCTTAGACCCCCCTCGTCCCTACCCCCTAAGGGTCGTTATGACATGTGGAGCTTGTGTGCACTGGTACATGAGTTTTGAGTTTAGAGCGTTGCATCGTCAGGGTTAGGGATTTCAGGGCTCAGGGCTTCAGGACTTCGGGTTTCGGGGCTTAGGGCTTCGGGGTTTAGGTTCCAGGATTTCAGAATTTGGGGTGTCAGAGTTTAGAGTTTAAGGGTTTCAGAGAGCGAGATGGAGTATCAGAAGCCTCTGAGACTATAGTCGTTTGAGTGCAACAATAAACCCAGAGCCCTCGAAGGCATGTGGCTCCCAGGTACTAGACGAACACCCGAAAACATGGTAAAGCTTTTAGCAAGAGATCTTGACTTGAACACCCCTTAAATGCTGGACTATCGGATCAACAACCCTAAACCCCAAACCCTAGCCCCGAAACAAGTTCTTCCTAGCAAGGAGATCAACACTTCTCCTTGCATGCTGGATGACTGCAAGGGTGACTACGAAGAGGCCTAAACCCCGTAGGGTTTCCGTTTGGGGCTTGGGACTGCTGGGGTGTATAGGGCTTAGGGCTTTTGGGGTTTAGGGTGCAGGGTTTTTGGGGTTTGGGGGTTTGGGGGTTTTAGGATTTTGGGGGTTTAGGGCTTTTGGGGTTTAGGGTTTCGGGTTGAGGGTATTACACTGAAAACCAAAACACAACCGAAACCCTATAGACCCTGAAATCCCGAACCCCAGACCCTGAAACCAAACCCACCCTGACCCTAAATCCTGAAACCCCTGGCCCTAAAAGTAGAGGCCTAAATATATACCTATACTGTTTTTTTTGGGGGGGGGCTCCTTACTAGAATTATGGTATACTATACCCCCCAAACCCTGTTATAAGTAATTAAGGCCCCTACATCAACCCTGTTGAATTCTGAAGCCTCTTCTGGAATTGCTGAAAGCCCCCAGCTACACACCTCAACGGTAAACTGACATCCAAAGTCCCCTGCGGTTTGGGGCGGAGCGCATAGAGTGAAGGGTTTCTTGGGTTTAAGGGATTCAGGGGTGCAGGGGTTTAGGGTTTCAGGGCTAAGTCAAAGCAGCTCAAGGAGGCCATGGATGTTCAAAGACTTCGGCCCCCCATGGAGCCTTGCAAAACTTCACTCAAAAAACTCGGAGAAGCCCTCAACCCTAAACCTAAACCCTTAAATCCCTTAACCCCTAAATCCCTTAATCCCTAAACCCAAATCCCCTAAACCCCTAGATCCCTTAAACCCAAATCCCCTAAACCCCCTAAACCCCCTAAACCCCTAAATCCCCTGAACCCCCTAAACCCAAAAGCCCCGAAACCCCTAAATCCCCTAAACCCCTAAATCCCCAAAATCCCCCAAAACCCCAAAATCCCCCCAAAACCCCAAAATCCCCTAAACCCCCAAGAGCTGGCCGGGAGGAGATCAAGAGCTGGGCCTGGGAAGCCACGGACTCTCTCCTGCGCCTGGCCCTGGCTCCTCGGAGGGTTTTAGGGTTGAGGGTTTTTAGGGGTTTCGGGCATTTAGGGATGTAGGGCTTTAGGGGGTTTAGGGCGTTTAGGGGTTTAGGGGGTTTGGGGGTTTAGGGCATTTAGGGGTGTAGGGCTTTAGGGGGTTAGGGTTGAGGGGTTTAGGGTTTGTAGGAGTTTAGGGTTCTCAGTTCAGGGTTTTCGCGCGTTGTTTGTTTAGTTTCTCAGGGTTTTGGGGGTGAGGAGGACTTCATGCAAAGCATGGAATATCGTGGGCTTAACAACATGAATAGGACTCTCTAGCGGTGTTGGAGGGTTTTACACGGATTCTGGAATCTAAAATAGAGGGACCTGGATAATTCGGACAGGGTTTTGGGGTATACTCTAGTATCAGCATCAGCATAGTAAGGACAGTGCAGGTTGATTATGGTCAAGGGCTGGGAATGGGGTTTGAGTCGGGGTTGCGCGTGGGCATTAGGGTTTAAGGCCTAGGGCTAGGGGATGCTAGAGGTTAAGGAGTTTAGGGTCTAGGAGTACTTAGAGGAGCATTTGTCGAGAAGATGTAAGCCACTGCAACCATCGTAGGTTCGGGTCGAGTCGAGTTTGGGTATGTAGGGGTTAGGACTTGGTGTTATTCAATGATGTCAACACCACAAGTCCTATTCGTGCGATGGTGTTCCACAGATTGTTCACCTGAAAGCTTAAACCCCTATGTAAACCCTAAACCCTGTAACGTGATGGAGCCAGATCTTCGGAGAATGCTGCCTCAGGGTGGGTACCAGGCTTTCCGCAAGCCCGAGAGCGCCGCAAAAAGCTCTACATGCCAAAGTCCTATAGTGTGGGGAGGGGTTTAGGGTTTAGGGTTTAGGGTCAGGGCTTATAGTAGAAGCCCTAAACCCTAAACCTCCGAACCCCTAAACTCTGAACCCTAAACCGTAGATGCCAAAACGGAAAGGCCCCAAATCCGACGGACACCTGGCCCCTGAAGCACCCTAAGCAGAGAAAAACCATGAACCAAAGGGCATCCGGACCCTGAATCCTTAAACCTGATCAGCGAGGCCAAAGAGTGCTCAATTAAAGACATCCCAAACGGCAAGAATCGAAGCCTGTAGCTCTACCGGACCCCAACGAAAGAAGAAGTCAGCTAAAACAAACGGGAAAAACCGCAAGCCCTTTGTAAAAGAACAAAAGACCCTAAACCGCAATTGACCCCAATATAACCCCTATAGGAGCCCTCAAAACGAAACCCGCAAAAGCCCTTCTGCAAAAGGAACCCTGAACCCTAAACCCCAATAGGAACCCTTAAAAGGTACTTAAACCCTAAACCCTGGGCCCTAAACCCCACAGGACCCTTAAAAGGTACCTTAAAGCTCCAAGGCTTACCACGATGGCTGGCAGCCACCTCCCCACGCTGAGCTCTGCAACCTTCCTGCCAGCCGTCAAGGTGCCTTTCGGATTTTGGGGTTTAGGCTTTAGGCTTTTAGGGAGTTTAGGGGGTTTAGGGGGTTTAGGGTTTCG
Organism: Symbiodinium necroappetens; assembly: GCA_905231915.1. NCBI lineage: Eukaryota > Dinophyceae > Suessiales > Symbiodiniaceae > Symbiodinium > Symbiodinium necroappetens. The sequence goes on from CAJNJA010019817.1 coordinate 9,544, forward strand.
GGTTGGGGGTGGCTTTTAGGGTTTATTGTAGCTGCTGCACACACACCCCTGGAAACGTTCATCATGGCCGTCGTAGGATGTTCTTGCTGCCGTCACGCGGATGGCTCCGACACTGCCCCCTAAGGCCGCGATGCCCGACTCTTCGGCGAGGACAGGAGTTCGGGGAGCAGCCACGACCTTTGAGCTTCCAAGGTTTCTTTTTGGGGGTTGCAAGGTAGGAAACCCTCAGGCCCTAAGGAAACCCTAAGGCCCTAAGGCAGGTAGGAAACCCTCAGGCCGTAAACCGTAAACCGGGTAGGCTTTGGGGTTTAGGATGGTCCCCTTCGAACAGAAGCCTAAACCAAAAGGAGACACATTGTCCGAATTGCCTCGGCGCCGCCGTGAATGCTGCTGGGCTCTTGTTAAGAGGTTTAATTCAAGCTGCCATGATAAGGAAACCCTATTTATTTACTGCGCATTTTACTATAGATCCCTATTATGTATGTTGTTAAGAGATTTAAAGTTACCATAAGAAGGAAGCCCTCTTTATTTACTGCGCATTTACTATAGATCCCTATTCTGGT
>CAJNJA010019818.1:0-10105 GCA_905231915.1 Symbiodinium necroappetens
AAACCCTAAACCCTCTTTAGGCCCCTACATTAGAGCCGAGATGGGGTAAGGGGTTCGGGGCTTCAGGTCCGCACTTTAACGCCGCAGGTATTTCTCCAAACACGACCCCACGTGACTGTGCCACAGTAACACGAAAGACGCATTACTTCCCAGAGACTCCAATACCCCTTAACTAAGGAAGATACCTTAAATGATGGTAGGATCCCTAATATGATTTAAGGCATATTCCTTAATTAAGGGATATTGGGCCCTAAACCCTAAACCCTAACCCTAAACCCTAAACCCTAAACCCTAAACCGGACTTATTCCTTAATTAATGGATATTGGAGTCTCTGGACTTATAACTGCCCATGAACTGCGCCCAGGCCCAGCATGGTCGGAAGCCCAGGGCCGTTTTGGCACCCGTGCGTACACTGTCGGGTTTCAGGGGGCTTTGGGTTTTTCGGGGTTTGGGGTTTAGGGTTTCAGAGGCTTTGGGTTTTAGGGTTGAGGGTTTAGGGTTTAGGGTTTCAGGGAGCTTTGGGTTTTAGGGTTTCGTGTTGCTCTGGGCCTCAACCCGAAACCCTAAACCCTAGGTCAGGTTAGGACTGGCTGTGTTCCTGAAAGATCTTTGGTAATCTTCTCCTCCGATCCGTAAACCCTAAAGCTAAAGCTAAACCCTAGGTCGTAAAAGCCTTAAGCCCTAAACCCTAAACTGAGCGAGGGTGCGCTTGAAGCAGAGCCCAAGCGACGATTGCCGAGGCCGCGAGCGGCCCAACAGGCCTACGATCGCACCCTGCCACTGGAGGGTTAATAAGTTAAGCCTCCAGTCATCGATTGAGGCCTTGCCTGACCACACACGTGAGGTACGCGAATCTCCAGACACAGCTCCGCCCAGCAGCACGGTAGTGCTTCGCGAGCTTCGGTGTTGGCTGTCCATTTGGTGGCAACAGCCCCTCTTGATAAGGGGGGTTGAGGGGTAGAAACTCTAAACCCCAAAAGAGTCGAGTTTGGGTGGGTCAAGGGTGGGAAAGACTGAGCTGCGCTAGTGCGAGCGTCTCGGGTTTGCTCTACACCCGAGCGAGCGACCACCATGCACACACGCTGAACCCTTAACCTTAAACCCTTGTCTGATCCTGCAACTTTGGGATCTGGGGCTCTAGAGGTTTGCATTTCGGGACGAGGCTATGGTTTTCAAGAGTTATTTCACAAACCAGGTTGTAGGGTTTAGGGTTTAGGGTTTGCGGGCTTAGCATGAGGTGTATGCTGGGCTCGACAAATTACTTCCCATGAACCTTCATGTGGGGGGCAGCGAAGTGGATCCGAAGCCCGAAACCTGTAGAAGCCTGTCCAGAAGCCTATAAGCCCCAAAAAGTTACGATAAAGAAGGGTCTGGTCTTTGATGTTGAGGGCCTGCTAGATACTGACGAGGCTCTACGGGTATTCAGGGTTTGTTTCTACACAGTGTCATAACGGTTCCATAAGGTTTTATTCGGGTTTAGGATGTAGGCTTAAAATAGGTGCTGGGTGTTGTGGGAGGCAGGTACTTGTCTGTCGCACAGCGAGTGTGCTGAAACAGTGTTTAGGTAGCCGAGCCAACAGCAAACCCTGAGTGAACTCGAAAAACTTTAGCTGTAAGTCCTAAACCTTGAAGCCTTGAAGATTGTGGCAGAGCTACAGCCTCGGCCCAGACGCAGACAGCAACCCTTCCAAAAGTGGCGCAGACAGAAGAGGACGAGCGTTTGGGCGTGTCCCGGGGAGGCGTTTAAGGACACTCCACCGCGAAGGAAGCATGTAAGTTAAACCATACATACATACATATATACATACATACATATGTACGTACGTACATACACACATACATAGACATACATTATACTATATATTATCGTGTATACTATGCTATATATTATTCTATATACTAAGCTATATTTTATGCTATATATTATACTATATATTATACTATACATTATACTATATATTATACTATTATACTATATATGATACTATATGTTATACTATATTTTATACTATTTTTTGCTTTTTTACTATATATTGTACTATATATCATACTATACATTATACTATATATTATACTATATATTATACTCTGTATTATACTTTATATTATACTATATATTACACTATATATTATACTATATATTATACTATATTATATACTATATTTTATACTATATTTTACCTTTTTTTACTATATATTTGTGTATACAGATATACACGCATCTACGCACAGAAATCTATCCTCGGGTTTGATGGACAAAATCCTGACTTACCTAATGTGCCCTAGGCTGAAAGAGTGTTGGTCCGTATGGAACCGTGCTTGCGTTTCTCCATCAGCGTTACAATGGCATCTTAACGTCTACCTTTAGCCCTAAACCTGAACCGAACCCTAGACCCTAAGCCCTCGACTCTAAACGTTGAACTCTGCATCCCACTTGACGCGGTGGAGGGTGGTGACAAGGAGGGAGCTCAAACAAACCTGAACTGAATTCATACTTGCAAGGCGGGGGTTTTGAGGTTTTAGGCGCTGGGGTTTGGGCTGTGGAGGCCGGCGGTTTAGGCTCATGGCTCAGTGCCTCTGAGGCTTACTAATTAGAAGATCAGGGCACTTAGTCAGTTAGCTGGTGTGAGTGGGTGTTTAGGGTATGGGATAACCCTGCACAGTAACTCTGCCTGGGGGTTGAAGTGCATGCATGGATCACGATTTCGAGCTGCCGGGATTTGAAGTCAATGCAGCAGGTTTGGAGTACTGGCTGACCAAGGGCTACTCGTGCAACACGGACCAGGCCAAAACCAACAAGAGGATGAAGAAGGTGAGCCTAGTGCAGAGGGCGACCACAAAGCGGCACAGGGTCGGGGCCCATGAAACTCGAAGGACTGCAGGGCTGCGCATAAAGGGTGATGAGGGCAAACATGAATCTGTGGTTAAAGTCTGAGTAGTGTGAAGCCTGGACAGGGGCACTTGCCAGGTGTCAAGTCACCCTCCCTCTGAGGATGTCTGAGCGGCAGATCGGAAAATAGGTGTACAAAAGCCCCTGAACGTTAAACTCTAAATAAACCCTAAACTCTAAGGCCTAAGCCCTAAACCCTACAGCCTGACGCCTACACCCCGAACCAGGAGCTGAGGCTGCTGATGGAGTACCTCGGCAGGGAGGAGGTTGTTTCCCTGGATTGCGAGGCCCCTCTGGGGTTTCTTGGTTCCTTGAAGGGTTCTTTGTTTCTATACCCTAAACCCTCAACCCTCATCCCTAAACCCTAAACCCTAAGAAAGGATTCCTTGTAGAGGGTTAAGGGTTCAGGGTTCAAGGTTCATAACCCTTTCGGGTTGAAGGTTCCAGTGCAGGGATCCTTTAAAAAAAGATTCCTTTGAAATGGTCTATAGCGGATACTCTAGAGGTTGACTATGAGGGCCTTGTTTTGGGTAGACTAGAGTTTGTTTGTGGAAGCGGGCCATTGGGTTTAGGCTTTTGGGTTTTAGGATTTCGGGATTTGGGCTTTAGGGTTTAGGGCTTTAGGCTTTAGGGTTTTGTGCTTTACGCTCGTTGGTTTTTAGGCTTTAGGGTTGTGAACTGTTACAAACCCCCCTTTTTGGACCCTTACTAAACCGTTAGAGAGCCTTTGAAGCGTTCGGTTCCTTCACCTGAAGCCCACATTCCAGATGTCGTTGCAGGTTGTTACCCTAAACCCAAAACCCTAAACCCTAAACCCTAAACCCTAAACCCTTAAACCCAAACCCCAGAGTAACCCTGCAAGAACCCCGGGCCCCTTCAGCCCGGAACCTTAGCAGAGAGCAGGTAAGCTTGCAGAGCTTGGCATGCTAGTGTAGAGACCATCGCTCTTGGCTCGGGGTTGAAGGTTTAGGGTTTAGGGTTACCAGAGGAGAGTAGGCCCGGAAAGCAAAGGCACAGCTTAGATGACCCTCCTTTCAGGATCTTAGGTTCAAGGGACGCCTTGAAAGACAGAAGAGGAGCTGGAAGATACATTGTAGTAGCGTAGCCTTGTGGTCGCCTATAGTAACATTATATTCTAGTGCGTAACTCTTTTGTAGCCTTGAAGTAGCACTATCACATGTTTTGGCGCTTTGTTCCGTACCTTTTTGACTCTGGTGAGCTCAGTTTGCCACAGACTTGGGCCGGAACTCACAGCCAAAAGCCGTTGAGGGTTTCAGAACTTTCGGGTTTTAGGGTTTAAGGTTTAGGGTTCAGCGCAAACCTTAAGTCCAAAGGTCCAGGCGCGAGGCCGAAATTTGCCAAGAGTTTTCTAAGTACCCATGAACCTCCAAGTAGATCATTTGGGGACCTTGTATCCGTGATGAAGCCATCAAAGTTCCAAAACCCCAAACCCCGAACCCTACACTTAAGCCCCCAGAGCAGAAACCCTAAAGCCTTGAACCCTAAGGCCCCGAAGCCTGAAACCTAAAAGCCCTGAAGAAGCTCTCTGAGTTGGATCGATATTCTGATTTCAAGTATACCCTAAACCCTAAACCCTAAAAGCCCTAAAACCCTACACCCTAAACCCTGAAACCCCTCTGGAGTCGTTCCCTAAACCCTAAACCCCAAAACCCAAAACCCAAAACCCTAAACCCTACACCCTAAACCCTAAACCTGTTGAATCTTTTTGCAGGGCTCCGATCTCTCCAAGGGCTCCTGGCGGTATGGCCGCCTCCAGCTCACAGCTCAGGGGTTTTAGGAGTGTAGGGGTTTAGGGGTTTATGGTTTAGGGGTTTAGGGGTTTAGGGTTTAAGGGTTAGGGTTTTGTAGGTTTGGGGTTTTTATAGGGTGTGTATACAGTGTGTGCGCGGTGGGTGCGCTTCTGTAGGAATGGGTGCCCATCCACTTATCGCGCGGCAGCGTGTAATCCCGCCGTAACCGCCCCAACTACTCTCAGTTACGCTCTAGGGTTCACCCCCCCCAAGCTCCTCTCATGGGGGGCCTTTCTTGCTCTCTGCTTCCCTTCGCCGTTCTGCATACAACGTCTCGCAACAAGCCAAAGCTGTGATGGATTGGTGTCGGGTTGTGGGTCCTCGGGGCCGGCCGGCCGCTGAGAAGCACCCGCTCCTCGCACCCTGAAAGGTCGCTCGAAGGAGCCCTAAACCCCAAACCCTAAGTCCTAAACCCTAAACTTTTTTTTTTTGAGGGCGCTTTTAAGGGAAAAGGGCCCTTTAAAAAAAAACCCTAAATTCAAAAGGTCTCTGGGTCTCTGGAGGCCCTCTGAGTGGTGGTTCTGAAGGCTTTTCTGAGATCTTTTTTTCAGGAAATTTGGCCCGAACACCGGCCCAGGAGGCCCCGGTCCCTGACTTGAAAGAGCCGTTGAGGTCGGTGAGAGATTTCGGGGGATTAGGGTTTAGGGTTTAGAGCGTAGTGTGTGAGGCGTAGCCGAGAGGCTTTCCCGCTCTCACCGTTCTGTCGAGACGTTCGGCCGGGGTTTCGGTCGGAGTCTTGCACGCACGTGCAAATGGTCAGCGGCACTCTCGGCAGTTTAGGGTTTGAGGTTTAAGGTTTAGGGTCGTAAGGCTGTAAGGGCTTTCGGGGGGTTTCTTGTAAGGGCTTTCATCAGTTTTGCCGCTTTTGAAGTGGTCCTGTATTTTTTTGGTATTTGGGTCTCACAAGGATTGCGGGGTTTGAATTGAGGCTTAGGGGGTGCGGGGGTATGGAGTGTAAGAGTTGGGGGTGTTATGCTGTGCGCACTTTAGTCCCAAGCATATGATGTCCGCAAGTAGTGGCCATCGTCGCCAGTCAAGTGGTCAGACTGAGGAATCTCAAACCCAACGAATTTACAAGCCTAAATACATACCAACAGCATTCCTTAGGGTTCCATCTTATAACTACATTGTATGTACCCCCAAAACCTTATTGCACACTATACAGCCCCAAAGGCACCCACTCGAGGCTTTCCCAAGCCCTACGGCGTTTTAGTTTGCAACCACTGATTTACTGAGACATCAAAGCAAATCAATGCTTGAGACGGGTTCAACAGACGATAACTGCGTATTTTTTTGTAGGCTTTGCAAGGTTTTAGATAGGTTTTTGTAGAGTTTCTCCTGGGGTTTTGTAGGTTGTTACAAGTTTCTTTTGGGTTTGGGGTTCATGGAGGTCCAAACAGGGCCATAAGTACAGCCACACTACGGTTCAGGGTTTAGGGGTTTAGGGTTTAGGATGTAGCGTTTGGCGGTTTAAGGTTTAGGGTACTGTGTTATAAGTCGGGCCCAGCAGGGGCAAGTTTATGCCAGCTCCCTGGAACGTCTTCTCCCCGATCTGCATCCTCTCATGAGGAACACCGAGCCAATCCACGGCAGGCGGGTAGGGTCTCGGTTTAGGGTTTACGGTGTCGGGCCGTAGGGCCTAAGGTTTCAATACTACCCCTAGCAATGGCTGTGTGCTGCAGTCTTGCAGGCGATTCTAAAGGTTTACAGGTAGCCAGCGTTGTGAGAAGGGATAGGCCTCAATATGTTTACATTTATTCTTTATTGCTCAAAAATCTGTCTGTGTATCTATCTGGGTCGCCAAACTCGTGCATGGTTGCTGTCCTGGGATTTAGGGAAAGGATGGGTTAGGGGTTATGGCTCGGCACCGGCATCTGTTTTCATGGCTTCGTGGTGAGGCTTGGGTCTGTGGTTCATGGTATCAAGTGAGGTAGGGTGAATGCCAAGACCCTAGAGCGTCTCTCTGTGCGAGTGTGGCCTGTGCGTCCGGTCTGCTAGAGATTGAGGTTTCCAGAAACAGGGGCCTTAATGCAAACCCAGGGTGATGGGGTTTTTCGCTCAGAACCCATGAAGAAGGTACCCTAAACTTCCCCCTGTGTTTGTAATTTTGCTTTACTGTACTAACGTTTCCATAACGGTGGCGGTGCCCGTTCAAAAAGCCCAGTTCTCGTGACGTAGGTTGATCACCAGCAGAAATCGCTGCCTACTCCTTGAACCCTGGAATGCTGAAATGACCAAAAATAAGGATGCTCCAAACCCTGTTGTAAGTATCAAGCCTGTTTATCAAATCTGTAAAGAGTGTGTCAAGCTTCCTAAACTCTAAACCCTAACCCTGAACCCGGAATTCTGAGGGACCATGGACCTGAACCGACACCTACAACCCATAACCCTAAATGCACAAAAAGGGAAAGTGTGAAGGTGCTCAACCTGAGCCTCGTGGCATTCCACCGTCTTATTTTGCCTTGAGGCCATAAGCCCCTAAACCCCAAGCCCTGAACCCTAAACCCTAAACCCTAAACCCTAAACCCTAAAACCCTAAACCCGACCTAGACCCTAAACCCTAAACCGGCCTTGAACCCCACAAACTTGGAGCTTGTGAAGCCGCTAGAAGCCCCGTGCAGAAGTCTACTGAAAGCCTGTTCAGACCTCCGCCGCCCTCAGCCCTGTTCCCTAAGGTTGCCTTAACCCTAAACCCTAAAGCCTCCCTAAACCTCAAAGCCCCAAATCCGAAGCCCTTCAGCCCTAACTTGAAACCCCAAGCCCTAAGCAAAAACCCTCAATCCTACAGGGTCACAAGTAGCATAACTATGACTATATCCTAAACCGGGGGGGGGGGTTTTGTAGGTAAACTTGCAACTACCCATTGAACCTCAAAGTGCTACGTACTGCCCTAAACCCTAAACCCTAAACCCTAAACCCTACACCCGAAACCCTAAACCCTAAATCCTAAACCCTAAACCCTGAACCTCAAAGTGCTACATACTGCCACGGTACACTCGCGAGTTGAGTCCCGCCAGGCTCTGTCTTCTCCAGTCCTCCCGGCCGTGCTTTAAAGAGGGCTGTGGGAATTCAGGGTCTTAAGATGTTTTAAGGCTTTAGGGCTTTGGGGATTTTAGGGTTTTAGGGCTTCGGGGATTTCGGTGTTTTTAGGGCTTTGGGCATTTTTTGGTTTTTAGGGATTTCGGGTTTGAGGGTTTCAGTTTTTCGGGATTCGGGGTTCTAGGGTTGCAGGGTTTCAAGGTGTTAGGGCTTTCGGGGTTCTGACACTACCATTATAGTGTACCAGTACTGTAGTAGTAAAGCATAAGAGTATCGGCGTATGCTATTTTGATATACCCCCAGAGCCTTTTCTAACGATTTAGGCCCCCACATAGGCCCAAAACCCTAAACCCTAAACCCCAAACCCTTAACCCTAAAGCCTTAAACCCTAAACCCTAAAGCCTTAAACCCTAAGCCCTAAACCCTAAAGCCTTAAACCCTGAGCCCTGAGCCCTAGAGGGTTGGAGTTGAACTATCTTTCGCATCGCGGAGCGGGGTTCCCTTTGGGTTTTTGGGGCTTTCGCCCGGCTCGAGGCTCGAGGCATAGAGAGGACTGTAGAGTTTAGGGTAGGTTTTTTTTTTTGGCGCGCTGAGTTCTGACCGAATGTTTTCGCCGAGTTTTGTATTTATCAACATGGTTTTTTTGAATTGGGGCTGGGGAGGGCTGGGGATGGGCCTGGAGTTGGGGCTGGGGGCGGGGCTTGAGGAGCTTTTTACATGGTTTAGGGTTTAGGGTTTTAGGGTTTAGGAGTTTAGGGTTTAGGGATTTAGGGGTTTAGGGTTTTAGGGTTTAGGGTTTAGGTTTTAGGGTTTAGGGGTTAGGCTGATTTTGACCGAGGCTGGGGATGCCTGGTGGGCTGGGCTGGGGGCCGACAAGCAATGTGGCTCCTATTCCTGAACACCAAGTCAAACACTCAAACACTATACCCCCAAAACCCTGAACCCAGAACCCTGAACGTAAACCCTGAACCCTTGTGGAGTACAGTAGCATTTGTATGAAGTCCAAAATCCATTTATCTCATTCGTATGTCTTGCCAGTCTTTCTTTATCTCTTCAAGAGCTAACCCTGGAGGACGGTTGTGTACCAGACTCAGAGAAGCAGATCCGGAGTGGAATTTTGCACGCGGCACATGCAGCAAGTAACATGAGCTTTATGCCGCAGCAGCTCGAGTAGCGGTGGTCACTGTAAGCATGCTCTGCAAGTGTTGCTTGTTGGTGTCCTTTGGATGCACCTTCGCATGCACTCTGATGACTCTAATGCGACTAGGTAGTCCGTCCTTCATGCACTCTCTTCGACAGAAATTAGACACGGGTCCCTTTGCTGAGCCCCATTTTGCCGACGAACCAGAAAAGACATGAAGGCACGCAGGTTTGTGGCATCGCAATTTCCCCGAACAAAAGTTCGGCTCCAGATTGAAGTTGAAGTGCTCGCGGAGGCTTTGGATCTTCAGGGCACAACACATTCTCCATTCGTGAAGCTGTGTACAAGTACATGTTTAGACATGCATAGTTATGAAACAGGGAAATACGTGGGCCTCATAACTGCAAGCTTTGGACACCAGTTGCTGACCAAATGCATGTGCACACTGGCATTCGTGGACACACCCCGAAACGGCTAGAAATGCGAAGCACGAGTGAAACTTATGACGCACACGTTTCTGCCGATTTGTTTTGTCGAAGCTGGAAAATTTCATTATATGCGCAGGTACATGGGTATTCAAGCTTCGTAAACATTCTCGAGTAATCCCATCAACGAAATTGGATCAATGCCGAACGATGTACTTTACCCTCACAACCCCTACTTTCCAATCAACAATCCTGGTTACACTGGCTGCTGGCTGCTCCACAAGATCCTCTACATCACGTCATTTTCAGCCGAGGCTACAAAGACCGACTCAAACTCTCGAAGTCCAGGAACAGAGGCCACCCACGACAGTACTGGTTCGATATAGCTTCCAAGCAGGCAATCAAACTGGCTAGAGGTTTTGGCCAGTCCCCCCAGATCCAGGATTTTCCTGGTGCAAAACACTTCATGCATAAACACGAAAGCTTTCGTTCACATCTGGACGCGCAATGTTGAATCGTTTATGCATAAATTTCTTAGACGGAGTGTGGGTGGCGCACGGCAGACTCAAAAAATGTCTGGAAAATCCCAAAGGCCCTGATTATAAATACCCGTACAGAACCCTCAAAAACACCCTAACCCTAAACCCTGAACCCTAGAACCTAAATTTTTGAGACCCTTTTGCACCCTCATGCGGCTTCGGCACCGTGACAAGTGACAGGATCGGGACACTCCGCGGAGAGGACCATCGGGTAAGAAGCAGGGCTCTGTAAAGGTTTTAGGGCTCATGGTTTAGGGTT
>CAJNJA010019820.1:0-34926 GCA_905231915.1 Symbiodinium necroappetens
AAAAAAAAAAAAAAAAAAACCAAGGCCCCAGTGAAACAACTTCGGCCCGGAGCCCTCGCTAAGGCCTGGCCAAACCACCGCGTTCCGGACCTCAGCGTCCCCAGCCGCTTTAAGGTTCCGGGGTCGTTTTTTGTGTAAGGCTTTCGTCTGGGCCTTTCCATGGCAGTTTCAGAAAATCAAGGATCCTAATATAGAGGCCAGCAGCGTCCGTCTTCTCGTGACCTTTAGCATTTTCTGAAACTCCCGTATGAAGAGTGGAAGGAAACAGAAGGAACATGAAGTAGGCATGGTATGTCTAAAAGTCATCGCAATATCTCAGTCTGCCCAGGTAATACAACAAGAAAAGCCAGCGTTGCAACCATGAAGTATGACACGCATCCTATGTCAGGACTTCGCAACAGAAGCAAGAAATCAGCAACAAACAAAACAATAACACCCTGACGCCGAGTTCGTGAACTCACACATTGAACGATAAACACGGCCGAACGACAGCCCGACTCAGACAATTCGAGACTCGTGTATCCGCATGCTGACTGGTGAAAAGTGAATGCACCAACCTTCAGGAGTATAAGAGCAGCATACCGCCATCACGTCTTCGAGCACCCTCAACCCTAGAATAATGAGCTCCCTGAAGTCTAAACCACCCTTCCCTAAACCCAATTCCGATAGTATCGCGAACCGCCTCAGTTCCCACCACACAACCCTTTTTGCAACAGGCATCGTTGTCCAGCAGCTCGGTCGAGCCAAAAAGACACTCCCCTAACCTACAAGGAGAGCATGCGAATTGACACCTCGCCACACAACCCTAAACCCCTGAACCTGAAACCGGAGCTTCGACATGTAAGCCCCGAGGCAGGATGGCATCCACACCTTCCCGGGAGTTTCGGCATGAAGTCACAGGGGTGTTCTTGGTGATATAGGGTTTAGGATTCGGATTTTGGGTTTAGGATCCTTGGGATTTGAGCTTTCAGTCACTGGGGATGTTGCCTGGAGAAACTTGTACACACACAAACACACACACACACATCACACAAATAACAAACGCCTCGATTAGCAGTAAAAGTAGATATAATACCACCACTAACAGTGACAAAACAGTAACGACAGCAAGCAACGGAAGTCATCATCAACCCCGAACCCTAAACACTCGACCCTGAATCCTAACATATCCTAACATAGGGGCTTGAATAATTAATGGCAACAGCGAAAAGATACTCATATAGCCCCATCAGACTGCAATAACACGGAAAACCTCATTCTCATTGTTTGGGTGCCCAGATTAGAGAACCCTTAAAGCCAAACACATATTCTCTCTCGCACAGACACCAAGACACCTGGTTCTAACTGGGATCACACATGCTAAACTTGATAGATCACACATTGTAGACTTTAAGGATCTGGGGACTAGTTGGTTCAGGCAGCCCAGACGTGCCTCCACGGTATCCCGAGCCCTTTTCGCGGGTCTGCAGTGCCGAGCGCATGTCCTCCGTTCAGGATTTGTAAGGCTTAACGGTTCTAGGCTTTAGGGTATTTTAAATTTGACGGTTGAGGTCATGTAAGGCCTGCTTTACGCTCCCACTCGGTCGGACAAGTCCAGGCCAGGTCTGCAGATAAACTGACGATGCCTGCCAAACTGAGCACAACAACCACACGGAGATCGATTCACCCCTCCATGCGACAGTGTCAAACCGGGCTGTGTAAGGGTTTAGGGTTTCGAGAATTTTTGGCTTTCGGGTGGTAGGGTGTAGGGGCATCCGGCACACCAAGCTTTGCCTCTCAAATCCGGCGAAATTTACACGTAAATCATCGTTATGCCTTGGTTTCTGGTTCCCCGGCACTGATATCCGATATCTCCAGTGCCACAAGAACTGGAAGGTGTCCAGGACCCTGCCAATGTGGGCGGTGGAGTTCCACCTTGCGGCCCAGTTGAAGCCTCTTTGCCTTTCCCTCGCTCTTTCTCTCCGTAAGGTGTGTATGCAGGTATGCATCCTGAAGTGAAATAGAGAACAGAGACAGGGCTGAAAAGTCCCAACCGATACGTCGAATTTTCGGAGAATGTCTATATGTTTAGCATGTGCTAAATGACACTTCGTTATTATTGTCGGCTAGTAGCAAACAGAGGTCCGTGAAGTCTTGTACTTACCAGCGTGACCAGGGCTTTCAGAATCCCCAAAGATCCGTGGTCCTGGAATCCTCTGACCAAGTTCTCCATTGCGGGGAGATCGTTTGCTGGCGCTTCGTGCTCGACGGAGTTCGCATGGTCCGGGTCTTTGGTTTGGAGATTCGGCATCACGCCTTCCGACAAATAAATGAACAAGCCTGCTGGTGATGTCATGATGACCAGTACAACCAGTAGCTAACTGCCATAGCCATTTTGAATAACAGCCAACATGAGAATCGATATAATTCGTATACCAGAGACCATCATGGCGTCACAAACGTAATGGCATCCCGGCACTGTGATTCACTGCAAACAATCGCCGCTAACTTTGCTCGGCGACTGCCTAGATACGGTCCTAGATATTGTACTTGGGCAGGTTGAGTAAAGAGCCTTCTCCCACTATCAGCTCGAGCTGCCACCTAGGCTAAGGTTTGACATATCTTTTCTGCCTCCATCTAGCTAGGACGTATCTACGGGTTAGGGTTAGGCTCGACGGTGCCGTGGGTTGGGGATGATGAGGAGTTCGTTTTAAACGCTTGGGCTCGACCACATTCACGACAAGGATAAGATGTTGAAGCTGGGAGCCGAAACCTTGCAGTTTTGTGAAAGGCTTCCTGGTTTGGTTTTCGGGGTTTCAGTCAGAGTTTAATAGGCATAGGCATCGGCATGCACAACTAGACCTAAGCCAAGATCTCAGGTTTCAGGGCGCGCAATTGGCTCGGCAGAATCAGGCAGCATGCGGGATGGCAAGGCCCATGCAAGTCAGAATGATCGCAACTCAAGCCGCATGCCTAAACCTTGCAGCTTTAGGGTGTCATGTCCATCGGTCAAGAATCAGGACAAGGTGGCTGCGGGTGTAGGACGGATATTCCCAAAACTCTCAACTGTCCACCGCGCTTGCGAAGGCAAAGTACAAAAAGTGGGCTTCTGCCGAACCTTAAGAATATGTGATAATTAGATGTAATTTGAATAGGTTTGGGGTCTATTCAACCATGTAATTCTAATCAAGAGCGCTAAGTATTTTTTCAAGCTGCTATTGATCCGCTAACCCCCGAATCCAAAAACTCTCAAGTCAGTGAATCATGTAGGGGTTCTAATAATGAACGAGAATAGGCTTTGGGGGTCTGTTTGCGCAGTATAAGTCTTTTAGAAATGCTAAGGCCCCCATGATATTAGGCCCCCGAGACTCGCATCAAAACTCTGCTCTCAGGTGGATACTGTATGCCCCAAAACCCCAATCCAACGTCCTACCAACCCGAATCTACTAACACCTGCGGAAGCTCGACAGAACACTTATGGCCCCTTATGGATCTCCCCTGTGCAAGCACCCGGGGCTTTCTCTCTGCCGATTTGGCTGCTCCTCGATCCATATGGGACCGAAGCTTGGGGGTCAGCACTTTTGTCTCCAGACCCTGGCTAAAGAGCTCGTCTCTGCAGGCTGCGACTGTGGGAAGGTTTTTCTGCTTCTTCTTGGGCTCGGCTTTTTTATGCTTATACAGCTCGGGTTTTACGTGCTGCCTCGCTTCAGCATGGTCCACCCAAATCCATATCTCTGTATATCTAGATATATATATATAAACACATAAATAAATATCTATCTCTCTCTATATATATATATACATACACCTAGTTGTTATACATATACTAGTCAGGCACCATGTCGAAACTCTAGATCCGCAAAGCCCATAAAATCCAGCATCCCGAAGCTTCGAAGGCCTGGACCAACAAGTTGTTTGCATAAGATAGCATAACAAAAAACAATGTAAAACAGTATAGTAGATCATACTGTAACGTAACCTTAATTACACCAACAACATGTGAGACAACATGATATGGCATATCTTACTACAAGACTTGTATACTACTGCATAACATAATACAGCATCAAATGACATACCTACGTGAGAATATAAAAAGCAGTATGTTATATTTCAACATGACAAAGAACTATACTATTATACTACGTACTATGATGTGAGATGATAACGTATTATGACTCAACATATTGTATAATATAGCAGCTTATAGCAGAACGAAACATACTACTAAAACATTTGGTATACACTTGCAAGTTGAAATCAGTTGAATTTCCGCTGAGAATATGATAGAATGTGATGTGATATATTACAATAACATGGAGTATAATGCAATATATGATAATTCAATAGAACATTTTGATAATGCTGCTTTGCATCACATAAAGCATAACACAACATGGCTTAGCAAAGCATTGCATCACACAGAGCACACTTTTCTGCAACATGATGTGACACTGCCTGGTATAAGGGAAGATGGTGTTGTATAATGTAGTAGCATGTGACAACATATTACATCATGGTATCATAAAACATGATGAAGCAAACTACAACAATACACTATGGCCTCATGTGGCAAAGCATACAACTAGTGCAATACCAAAATACCACGGCAATACCCTCCATCACAAACAAAAATTTCATATGACATGATATGATACCAGCAGGTTTGAGAGAATATAACCTAATATGGTATGAGGTGTAATGCCACACAGTACATATGATGGAATAGAATAGAACATCATGTAACATAAACGCAAAATATAATGAAACAAAGTACAGTGAAACATGCTGTAGTATAGCGTACTATTTCATAACAACAGATAGTATATTGTATTGGAACCTAGTAAAACACAGAAGGTAAGATCATAAAACATAGTACGTATGGGGAGACTGTTTTGCGAGCTTAGAGCCATGAGTTACCAGGTTGTAGGAGCCTGAGGAAAATCAAGGGAGCAGACATATGTTCTGAGAAAACCCTGGGCACCAAAGCTCAAGCTGGGAAGCCAGCAAAAAAACTGATTTTCGTGAAAATATATACGTAGTGGGGCGGGTCAAAGTCACCGCAATTCTTTAGCCAACGTCCACTGACCATCTCATTTAGAACGACGACCTGAAAATCCTCACATATAAGGTTTTTATGCAAATGCATGGGTTCCACTAGGTTGACATGCGCAAAACGTCTTAAGTCATTTTACATCACTGCGAAACCCCTGGTCGAGACTGCAGGACTCGAGTCTGGCTGAGTTCCGTCTGACACCCCTCGCCCTCCTGGCTCTGTCAACTCAGGGGTTGCAGGCAAGGTTCCGGCAAGGGCTGACTATACTAAGGACAAGACCCTCCGCCTCGTGCACCATATATGCAGATACATATTTACAAGCTTCTTATACATATACACACATGTATAGGCATATGTGCCAAAAGTTCGATGCAGTAGCTTTAAGGTCCAACATGCTATGTGTGTTTCTGTGAGCAGACTACATACACAGATTACCACGTAAACACATGAGCAAGTTGGCAAAGATCTCTACATACAAACACACAGAGATATGATCTATACACATATATATATATATTTGCATGTGTAGCGCGAGAGAGAGAGAGGGAGGGTATATGGTGTATACGCGGAGAGACACTGTTTACAGGCTGGTCAGGCAAGTTGTGTGTACCCTGCGTGGCAGCCCCTGGAAGAAGAGCCAGTAGGTCGACGATTCCTTCGCTTTGCTTGAAGACGGAAAGACCCGAGCGTTGTGCTTCTTGGCATCACCTTATGGAGCTCTTAGGAGATCCTTCTCACTCCTTTATGAACTCATTTCAGAAGTCATTTCAAAGCCAAAAACAACATCCTGAAACAAAGGCCCGTAAAAAAACATACAAAGTTTAACACACAATTCCAGCCCTATAAAGCCCACAGACAACCGACAACATCCATCCTTCAAAAAGTCCGGAGCTCCATTTCGAAGCACCGCCAGGTCTTTCTCCGCCGCCGGTTCTCCGCCGCAGGTTCTCGGCCGACCTGAAAATTTCGAGGTTTCTGGCGGGCGGTTTAACAAAGGAAGCGGTTTCACTAGTTCTAAACGTGTAACCCCAATCGCAAAGCGAACCTTGTTCAGCTCAGCTGAGCAGCTCAACCCTTGAAGCTATAAAGGGTTCAGGGCCGAATAGGTTTGACCACGTCATAACCGGTGTTGAGATTTTGCTGGGTTTACAAGTAATCGGATTTACATCCCAAAATATTATTCTTTTGCCTGCTGTGGTGGGGCTGGGGCCTGAGAAGACCCCTCTTTGGGGCTCATCACATGAAGGATTCTATGATTCGGTGCGTACATCAAGGGGTAACTCTTATTTTCTGAAAGTCAAGTGTCCAGTTATCGCTTGTCCATGAATCGAAATGCCACACTGTGAACTTGCGCGACATAGATTCATGGACTTCAAGCCAGAAAGCACACGCCAGTCTATTCTAAGCATGGAAGACAGGACGCTCATGCCCACACAGGCACACACATGCACATGTGTACTCACAGATATGTCGCTGTATCTGTCTATCTATCTATCTATCTATCTATCCATCAATCTGTCCATCTACATGCATGCATGCATGGACATGCAGTCCGCGTGCAGGTCGGCTGGTCTCTGCAGTCTCGCAGGTTTAGCTGTATACACGCATGAATGCATTTGCGATATCCGTGAATGTGGATTTGCATGTGGATTTGCATGTATGCTTACATGCTTTCCTGTATGCATGTATACGCGCACGAACGGGCGGATGAGTGTACAGCAAAGGCTTCCCAAAACACAGACCCCCACAGCACAAAAGCAACACAAAGCGGGCTGAGTCGCCGACCGCATACCGGTCATGGCCTCCCGGACGGACTCTTCGCGGAGATGAACCCCAGGACATCCGAAGCGGTGCCGCCACAGCTGTCGCGACACACAATCGGCGCAAGGAGTCCCTTCCCAGAAATGCATCGGCCAGGAACTGTTGAGCAGCTCCCAGAAGACATGGAAATCTAGGACTTAGTGGCCGAAATCCCAAAGTAGTGCACCACATATCCCAAATTGAGATCGAACACCGCCAAAATCACCAAAGTAATGGGCGGCATGGAAAGAGCCGCTTGGGACAATTCGTGTCACAGCACGTGGAGCTTCGTACTCCGCCTACAAATTACTTAATTGCGCAGTATCCTCGGGGAACTAAAAGACGACCTTTGGGACTATGTAGAGACTATAGTACTCTACTACCGGTTCCTTGATCGGGGGTAGTGTTTAGGGTGATTTAGGCCTCAACGCTGAATCCTTCTGTGGCCCAATAAATAATTGCCCGAGTAGACTCGAAACCGTCTTCTTTGGGACCGACATCCTTGCGGTAACGTACAACAGGATTTCTATGTCGTTCTGCTTGGTTTCTGTTTACTGCATTTAGAGCATAGGGCCTCAGCATTAAGAGCAGAAATCAGTTCTTATCCAATTCTAAAGGGACCATAAGGGGGTACGTTTCTACAAATTACTCTGGCCTCTATGTTATGTATGGGGTTTAGGGCATGCTGGGTCAGGTGCGGAACTAGCTTGACCAATCGCATAACTTTTGGCGAGTAGCTATGCTTTGCAACGTAGTAGTACACTCGTACGGATAAGATTGATCTAGATTGATCTGAAAACCCCTAAACCCTAAACCACAACCCTAAACCCTAAACCGCCCTCCAGCGGTCTCCTGACGTCTGCGCTTCCGGTTTCTCGCGGCTCGCTGCCCCTTCGAGAGAAGGGGATCACTCCCTCAATGGAGCCCAAGTCTCTGGCATGAGCTTGGGGTTTGGAGGGGAAAGGATTGGAGCTGAATCCTTGGAGCTTGTAAGGTTTTGGGTTTAAGGTTTGGGGTTTAGGGCTTATGGGGCCTAGGGTATAAGGTTTCGGACTTGGGATTATTGCTCTGGGCTTGGTTATCGCAGGAAACCAGTTGAGGAACGCTGGAACTTGGAGCGTACATGCCCGAAGCACCTTGAAACCAAGACCAAAACAACTACATCTCACCTGATTCTTGACAAAGCGACAAACCATGCAACGACAGAAAGCAAAGCCCTCACCACCGCAGAAACCTGGGTAAGCTCATAGTTACAGGCAGACCGAAGCCACAAAAGCCAGAACCCTAAACACGTTATTGTTGGGGAGAAGTAATATCGGTTGCACTTGCCAAACCCTTAAACCCTGAACCGCACTGGCACCTTTTGCAACTTGGCTGCAGTGAGGAAGTACCCGCAAATCCCAAACCCTAAACCCTAAACCCCTAAACCCTAAACCCGTAAATCCCAAACCCTAAACCCTAAACCGGTAAATCCCAAACCCTAAACTCGTAAACCCTAAACCCGTAAATCCCAAACCCTAAACCCCTAAACCCGTAAATCCCAAACCCTACCCCTCCATGCCAGTGCTTCGATGCCCGCCGCCTGCCATCTCGAACCGAGGAGTCACGACTCGAGTTAGTCTTGAAGAGTTATGTGTCCCTCCCACTTAGCAAGGACGAGCCCGAGTCATAGGGTATAGGGTTTAGGGCCTATAAGGCGTAGGGGTTGAAGGGGGGTAGGCTTTATAGAATCGAAGCTCTAAACCAGTTCGTTGCAAGCCTACTTAAGTGGCCTGTGGGCCCGAATGTGGCGTTTGGAGTTTAAGCTGCTGAGGTTTCATGGGGGAACAGCAACCTAATATGGGGTTTAGACCAGAAAGGCTCCGTATTAACAGTTAAATTTTCTGCATGAAAAGGAGCCATTCAAGGGAAGGACACTGCACCGGGCTGCACGCAGAAGGGACAGGATTCCCCTGTATCAACACACCCTGACCTTATATCCAACCCCTTGAACCCTTAACCCCTCCCTTATTAAAGAAGCCCACCAAAAGCTCCTATGAAACTCGAGGGCCCTTATTACAGAGCCCTAAATCGTGGCTTGAAAGGGCGGATTGGCAGATGCAGGCTGGCACTGCAAAAGTGTAAAAAACTCCGCCGTCGCCACGAGTGGCTACAGGGCTTTTTTTTGCCTGTACCTTGTCCCTACAAAACTTACTTCATTGAAGCCCCAAAAACGCAACAAGGTTTGTTGGGGGAGGGGTCAAGCTACAGCTTAGGATATGTTGTCTGTGATAGGTATGACTACTATCGTGATTGGCAGTGCAGCATTTTGGGGTTCGACTCGTGCCGTGCGTGTTCAGCGTGCTCCTGCCAGAGTGAAGTCAACTCACGGGGCGCTCTTGAGTGCTTCCGGGATGGCTCTTGGGTATGCTCGGACTGCTAGGTGCTCGTCGATTCTTGCATATATCAAAACGTGCTATCATCAGACGCACAAACTTGCTATAGTTTGCCTCTGCAAGATCCGATCCGCGTTTTGCGGGGTTTAGGTTTCAGGTTTGGGTTCTTGGATATGGCTGGGGTCTCAATGTCTAGCTCCCAGATTTCATAAATCTAGCCTGGGCTTTGCAATAAACTGCCAATGAGCCTCGAACCCAACCAATACAGTGGTTAAAGCCTCAAGTTCAATTCTGCTACGTGCGTGGGGGGCCCTCGCCACTCGCTGAGCTGTGAGCACTCCGCATCTCAACTGCCCAAGGAAAGCATCCGGCTCAGGACTTCGCAGCTTTGGTTTACGGGGCGCACGGGCTGTAGAGCATTTACATGCCATGCGTGGGTTCGGGCTCGGGCTCTAAGTAAATACCGACAGACTTGGGAGAACTTCGAAACAGCCTTCTACAGCCCTACATAGCGGTGGCCGTAGAATTTCAGGCAACATCGGCTGACAGCAAGAGACTGACCAAGTGATCTAGAAGTTTCTCAGAACAACTCAGAGAACCCAATACCCCTTATTTAACAAATATATCTTACATAAGGGTGGTGGTGATTGTAAGGGATATTCCTTGATTAAGGGGTGTTGGGTTCTCTGGGAAGCCCTGCATGTCGACTCAAGAATCAACTCACATCTAGTACCCAACAACATACCCCAAACCCGAGAACCCCAAACCAAAAAACCCTAACCCTAAAACGTTAAACCCAGGGCAAAGTCTGTTAGGATGCCCGCCAAGAGGGGCTGTCAAGGCCGCAGAGCGACGGGCTGTCCTGCGCATCCGGCCCCTGATCAAGGTCTGAATAAATCAGAATCACAGATGCTTTGAATATTTTTTCTGTTTCTATAGACAATTCCAGGTCTGAATAAATAGGAATCACAAATGTTTTTAATATTTTAAAAATGGACAAATCTGCTGCAAAATACCACAATGTGGCCCCCAGCTGGAGGCTCCCTGCAGTGGATCCACCATATGTTGCACTGGGGCACTGGCTTTGCAAAGGTGGGCCCATGCTTTCCGGCAGGACAACAGGGGGGGGATGAATTTCGCGCTCAACGTTCGTTCGACTCTGAAGGTCAAAGTCTTGCAAGGGTTTAGGGTTTAGGGGTTTAAGGGTTTATAAAGCCTTTAAGGGTTTAGGGTTATAATTAGGGCTTAGGGGCTTGTAAGGCCTTAAAGGGTTTAGAGTGTCGGGCTCAGGGGTTTCTCGGGGTCTTGGTTTAGGGTGTTGGGTATTGAGCTAAGGGCTTAGGCTTTGAATCTCCTTTTGGTTTGGGATTTAAAGCTTGGAGTGTAGGGAGTGCTTCAGGTCTAAAGCATGAACCGCCGGCATGTGCATGCATTATGATGTGCTCACGTCTGCCCACAAGTAGCTATCTGCCAATAATATCAGATCATGCGGATATGCCATTCTGCGCACATCTCCGAGTCTTCAACGGTCTCTAGTATCCAACCTATGTCTGCAATTGTTTGCTGTGCTTGCAACTTCTGAGAGCTTCTGGCTCTTCATGATTCTTTTTACACGACATGCAGATTCGCCATCTTAACTGATATTCTGTATCTGCTGACCGATTGACCTTCAGGATAGAGGCATTTTTGAATTTTGGTCTGTTGCAGGTGTCGCTCACCCGCGAATCTGGGCCCTCCTGACGCTCGGACGTCGAGGGCGATCACCCGCCCAGCTGGCCCACATGCTCAAAGTAGCGTAGGCGGAAGACCTCCATACAGTCTAAGTGTAGGGTTTAGGATTAAATTACATGTAAGACAACGTAGCAGAGCCCAAGACAACTTAGACTGTTGGCCTAGTCACATCTCCACGAGTCTACACAACCCCAAAAGCTCGTACAGCTGCATGTGTCATGCAAGCTCCTGTAACAAACTTACAATGAAAACAGAAGAGACTTTAATTTCTAAGTCTCCTTTTGCCAAACTTGCAGCTTCTTTGGCCAACTCCGTCATTCCCATGCTCCTTCGAACCTTGGCCTGGCAAGGTGACCTCATGCAAGGCTGCAAAGGAGTCAGCAACTCGCCGTGTGTAGGGTTTATGGAACCAGGGACCACCACGGCTTCCTTCGGATACTTACCCCGAACAGGAACTTGATATGTCGGGCCCTGGGCAAGCTACTTGGCCAGAATACAAGTAGGGTTGTCATCATGCTCTCATTTGCAAGCTACCTGACACGTTAGCACAGACCCTGCAGCCTAACTCCCTAAACCCCTGAACCGGCATGAGCTGCGTCACCTGGGAAGAGACTCTGAGCAGCCTAAGACAAGCAGCTGTCTGGCCCTCTGAGCAAACCCTGCCACAACTCGTACAGACTGGGTGGAGGGGGGGTTCCTTTCAAAGGTTCTATAGGGGATACTGATGCTCTAAGGGTTACTAGTTGTGGCTTATCAGTATACGGGGTGGTGATAGCAACAAAAACAAAGATTCATTCAGGGCTAGTTTTTCTGCATTTCGTTTGAAAGCGGTTGCTTGTTCCTGCTGCCAGGAAAGTATCCGGATGGGGTGGTTTTGCGTTTTGTGAGTATGACAGTTGCGCGAGTATCAGGAAGCAAGATGATTCCACGTGTGGGCAGTTACTGCAAGTTCTGAGTATGTGCATGTGCCATGCACTGCAACTGCAGGGGGCACACACAAAGGGCTGCAGTGCGAAACTCTCACGCCAATTCCAGCTGCATCAGTCCCGTCCACGGAGCGGGCACATCTTCGAGCAAGAGTCATTTAGGCAGTCATAAAGGTAAAACAATAATAGTAAGAGCAGTAAGACAAGACTACTAAGAATAGTCACAAGAATGATGATGATAATGATAATGGTAGCAGTAGCAATCGTCTTGGTCCCTCTATTTTCTCACCAGCAAATCAACAACACCTACCCTAAAAAGCCTGCCCGGCTTGGCTTGGGAGCTGGGACTTCGCATGAACCCCGGGCTCTTCGGCGAACCAAGGATCACAGCCTCATGGCTTTCGCAGGCATGATACTGACAGCCGGCCATGGTTCTCGTAATAGCTTTCCAAAAATCTGCAAGGCAGCAGTGTTCGTCTACACCCGGACACCTTCTGGTTCGAACCTGCATAACTCCCATATGCTACAGGCAGCCTTCGTGGCTCTCCTAATCTCCAAGTGTCCGAAACGGATATCACACCCAAATGTACCATAATATATATAGTATGTCATACCCAAAAAGAACATGTGCTCTAATGACTCCACTAACTCGTCCCCCTCTCGCAAGCTCCTGCTCCGGAAACCACAGCCGACTTTTTCCGAGGGTAAGTTCATTAGGATGGGCGGGCACGGTGCCGAGCCCAAACGCCCAACACCGGCGCTAGGAGATTAAAGATAGAAAAATGCGTGTATATATATATGTCTAAACATATATATGTATCTATGTATGTATGTATGTATGTATGTATGTGTGTGTGTGTCCAAATATGTAAACAATGGTAATAAAAGAACGCTATAGTAACAACATGGACAGAAATGTTTAACTGCACGTGGCCGGTTGGAGGACTGCACCTGCATGTTAGTCTTCATGGCAGAGTGACTCTTAGTGTACGGAACCGAGACATTCATATTTGCCGTCGAGATTAGACCGTGTGCGAATGGAAATTGGGAGCCTACATGGCTCTAGACATTTTTTCCCTCCCACATAGCCAGGACGGGCCCGCATTGAGGGTTTAGGGTATGAGGGGTTTACGGTTTAGGGTTTAAGGTCTGCACCTTAGATATGCCGTGGCAGGCATCTGCAGTGGTGAAAGGTTGGAATCTACAGCAAGAATGGAAGTAACAGACGCACGTAAACTAGCGCATGAACGTGCATTAACTGTAGCATACAGCGGGAGCTTCGCATGTTTATGTCTTATTTATGGCACCGGCGTTGTTAGTTCACATTCGGGCCCGTAGATGCATGTATCGGTACAGCATGAAGCCTGCTCACAAGGCAATGGAAGACTCGCTGCTATCGGCAAATTCAAAACCATTGCGGTTGCTCATGGCTCTTCTTAGTGCTCTGGTAACAATAACCCTAACCCTTGCCAAGAGCGGGGATGTCGCCGACCAGCTTAAGGACCAACGCCTATCAGCAGGCCCGCGTGCATGGCGGTCGTGGCACTGACATCCGTGAAGCGAGCAGGCTCCAGCGAAACAGGCCGAGCTGTGCTGCAGTGGACCGCTTTGGCGAGGCAGGCCTTGAAGGTGATTTTCGCACGAAACATCATGAAGATACAGAAACCATGCATTGAAGTGAGAGAGGTCTTCAACTCAAGTTTCTTTGCACGTTGTGCTTCAAAACTGTCAATCAACCGCATTCCAAGCTATGGGCACCCCTGGCTCAGAACCCACCCCTCCAAACTGTATCAGATCTGTCGTTTCAGGCAACTCCCTGGACCCCGGTAGGGTTGAGGCTGTAGGATTTGGACAATCGCAGCCCGGACTCTGCATTCAGGGTTGAGGCATGCCTTGAAGCTTCTAGGGGGCTACCCGAAGGCTTCAATTCAACCACTAGGCCCCGAACCCCGAGTCTTCTTATTAGACGTTGCGACGTTCAAGCTTCGAGTCAACAGGTCAACGGCATCATCACTATGTGGGATGTACACTTAGCGAAGTCAAAGCATCAACAAATGAGCCAAAGACGCAGGTCCCTTCCGGAGACTTATAGAATTATGAGGATGGGGTTCCGCAGAAGGACAACTACCTAAGTCTGCTCGATGCCATGCTGCCCCTTGTGGACAAAGCAGCCGGCGGCACAGCTCCAAAGCCAATTTCTTGGTAAAAAACCATGGGGGGAAGCGATGTGGAGGATCTCATCCGCCCAAACTGTGCCTACTTGGGGGTCTTCACAAATTAGAACTAGGGTTTTGGAGTCTTGCAAGGTATTCATTTAATAAAATACGATATCCTGAGGAATAAGGGCCTATATGGCCTATATGAAACCGCAGCAGCTGAGGCTGCAGGGGCTTTCGGAAGCCAACTTGCGGGTGCATTCGGGTGCTTCCAGACAGGAGGTAAGCAATCCTTGGCAGACCCTGATGCTCACCGGGCACGGGGTAAATCAAATTTGACGGAAACGAACATCACCAAATGACCTAAACCTAAACCCTGAAACCCTAAATCAACAGACCCTGATCGTTCTAGAGATGGTCGCGACCCTTTTTGGAGGCTCTAATTAGGCCTTGCAAAAGCCATGGCATGAAGACTAAGACATACTGGTCATCATCAGCCACAATAAGGCTAGGTGTTAGTTTGTTGAGATGATTGAATCTTTACACATAGGCCCCTAAGTAGTTCCTTTTTGGGATTACCTTATAGGAATCTAAGTATAAACCACAAAAAGGAACTACTTAGGGGCCTATGGGTAGCTAGATGCCATTCGGTTAGCTATGCGCTCTGGACCTGGGATCCTCCCCCGCGACGCATCGTCACCTGCGCAGGGGGGGAGCTACAGGGCTATCAGGGCTCAAACCCGGAAAGCCAGAAACCTCGCACATGTCAAATTCGATCGCCAGCGTGATGTACAAGAACTTCTGCCTGTTCTGTCCATAACCAGACCGAACACAAGAACAAAACAACCCTCAGTCGTAGAAGGGCCTAGACGGATCCGTGTTCCTGCCCTACAAAAGCCCCGAACACTTGTTATAGCCATCGTACTTGCCTTCATGCCCGAGATGGCAAACTGAGCTTCTCATGGCCGTGCCATAAGTTCCTAACACCTCCCAGCGAGCATCTTTGCGACCTTGAGCTCCAAGCCTCCAGCCACAACCCCGCAGCCTGCCAATTTAATTTAATGTAGGGGGCCTTCATAATTACTAAGTGGGGTTTTGGGTATACTGTACGTATGGGATACTATGAGTATAAGAATATTTTTTGAAGACTATAAGGGAATATTACATTCTTACTGATATTCCGGCCCCTCTACTACCGCCGAGGCCGGCACCTTATAACACAAGAACGCGCCGGTGCGCTGAAGCACTCGTCGGGCGCTCCTCGATTGATGGGATCTGTCGTTGTTGCCTTTGGGTTTAGAGTTTAGGGCCTCAGACTTCGGGAGTGCAGCGGGCTAAGACTTCGATGCTCGTTACCGAAGTATAAGGGCTCAAAGTAGTAGGTACCAGCAGACATACTACTTGCAGAAGACGTAGAGGTCGTTGCCGGTTGCCGCTGTGGTCGTCCTCATACATATTTCTTGCTGTTGCAGTCCCTGTGGTCGTAGGCTGAATGTCCATGGTGTTCACTACCAGAACAGTAGTAGCCGTTGTCGTACTACAAGCTGCAGCCTTCGTGCTGGTAGTACAAATGAAGTGGCAGTCCGAACAGCTGCAGTGCAACATGGATTTGATCAAGAAATTCAGGATGCAAAGGCTAGGCTGGGGATTGGATTGAACGCATATTGCCCATGCAGACGTGAGCTGAATTCCGAATAGCATAAAACTTGTTCAGCTCCCGGGCGAAAAGACCAAGGGCATTGCCAAAGGCATTAAGCTTGACAGTCCATTTCTCCCCAAAACCAACGCGCCCCCGGATTGCTTCGAGATGATAGAACCCGGGGAGCCCACTACCTTAATGAAGGAGTATAACTACCATCAGCTATACTTGGCTTAGGATTATGATGATAGGTATGTTCCTCAATTAAGGGGTATTGGGCTCTCTGGGAAGCAAAAAGCTAAGCCGCTAAGCCTGAACCCCGTTCTCGCTTGAATCCCTCTCTTTGCTTCTATATTCTTGTCGCGCGTTGTTTTAATGTTTCAAACCCTAGGCATTAGACCCATACATCCTAAACCCTAAACCCCTAAACCCCTAACCTAAACCCCTAAAACCGGAAAGCGTGAAACGTCAGAGAGTTATGTCCAGGGTTCATCAAGCCTTAAGACCTGGAAACATGTGCATACATACTGTTGGTGATATAAACCCTGCATTACCTAAGGATTCAAAACTACGGGAATTATAGTATATCCCTTGTGAATAATGCAGGATTTATATCATCAACCGTATCTTACTTGTCCAGTATCCTAGGGGGCAAAAGCCTGACCTTTGGGATTACACAGGGAGTATAGTACCCGAAGAAGATTAAGGGTTACCTACTCTACTACGACCACTACTACTACGACGACGACTACTACTACGACTACTACTACTACGACGACGACTACTACTGCGACGACTACTACTACTACTACTACTACGACTACGACTACGACTACGACGACGACGACGACGACGACGACTACTACGACGACTACTGCTACTACTACGACGACTGCTACTGCTGCTGCTGCTACTGCTGCTGCTGCTGCTGCTGCTGCTGCTACCTACGACGACGACGGCGACGACCAAGAATAATATATGGTTGCAAGGCATTCGCAGGATGCGCTTATTGAAGGGTTCCATTCCCAGAGAGCCCAATGCCATATAATTCAGGCAAACATCCTACTTGATATAGGCTTAAAGCCTTAATGCAGGGATGCAGTACGTGGCTCACTGGACTGATTCCTTTTTTGGTTTGGGGCCAGGATCCTACTGCCGGGAATCCTGCGCTAGGAACCGCTCTTGTTACAGAGGTTACTTGACACAGCAAGTTGAAGGTTCGCTGGGGGTTGCGACGAGCGTGTCTGGTTGAAGCGACATCGGCTGGCGGCACCCAGCGTTGCCACTGACAGTCCCCAAAGCTGCTGCAAAGCATCTATCATGCAAGCAGGCGTTGGCAGCCTCGGCTTCTTCGCACCCATGCATGACCCAGACTCGAACAATCGTAGCTTCCTCTGCTCAGCACGCACACTGCAGATTGAAGTGCTGCTTCGATGAGCAAGACTGTGTGGGAACAGGAGATGCAAAACGAACACCAACACTGCTTTGTTCTTGCTTTTGCCATCACGAAGAGATTACGAAGCAAACGGCGCCTCATGGACAAACACGAGTTTCACCTCCTTGGCTGGACACAACTGAATGCAAACCCAACTTGGCCAACCAATGCACCCAAAAAACACATACGAAACCCGCCTCCTTCCTCTCTACACCCTTGTCTGAATTAGAACCCTTATATTATAAAAGCCCTTATAGAATCCGTAAGCCCTACTTGCACCCGGCAACCACACCGGACTCGACCATTCCGTCGCCGGGGGCGTCCGCTGGGAGTCGGCGGTGGTGGCGCTCAGGGCCGGAGAGACGGTCCTTTGCACAGGGATTGGGTTTAGGGTTTAGGGTTTAGAGTTTAGGACCTTTAGGGTTTCGGGTTTAGGGGGGCGGCCCTGTAAAGGTTCTACACCGCCCTAGGGTCTGAGGGATTGCAAGCACTTCAGCGTCCATGGTATGCTAGTCTGTGGCCCACCTCCGGGTTCAGCAATGGTTAACGAAGGGTCAGACACACCTGTGGGTGAAGGCATCCAAGGCTTCAACGACGTACGCAGATCTCCAGTGCAGCAGAGCTACAAGATTTTCTCCGGCGGAGGCGACTCTGGAACAGCAGGCGACCTAGATTGACAACATGGGCAACATTTGTGGAGGAAATGTCGTTTCTGCTTCCGTCGTTTTGGAACACTGGCACCATGCGGGTACATGGTGCAGGCTTCTGTGCCGGATAAATTCTGGGAGAAACGAAAACCTGATCCGTACATGGGCTCTCCGGTAGATGCTTCCGGACATGTCTGGCCTTAAGCCGATTCAACGCTGCCAGGCTATGGGTTCAGGGTTTCCGGCCTCCTGTTTGGAGCCGAGGGTCGACCCGTTACCCAAGGCGGATTGGGATGAATGACAAAGGAAACTGTGATGAATTCGCGAACTGTATAAAATGAGACGCAGGCCATGAAGTCGCCTCAGCAAATGGAGGAGCCCCAAACATAAATGGCAAACGCTGGGAAACCTCGAGCCTCAATAAGACGAACTCTGAATAACGAAGTTCGGAAACCCATGTCGACAAACATCGGCCCAGAAGAAACAAAAGGGTCTAGGGTTAGGCAGGTCAGGCTATGGCGGTGCAAAACCTACGATTGGATATTGGGCCACGTTCCTTGCCGGCTGTTCTGGGAGCCGCTGTCCACCAGGCTTGTATTATAGTTGATCATGGGCTTTCACAAAGCTCTTGTTGTCGCAATCTCCCAGCGCTGATATGTGAAGCCTTTTTCCTCCTCGGATCGCATACAGGTCCTTGGAAGATACAAAACTATAGATGCAGTCCATCAACTGCAACGTGTATAGGCATCGGCAGAGCCACTATCACTAATATGGGAGACGCATATCTCGGCGCAGTGCTTTTACTGCGGGCACCATGCGTCACGTGCACTCTAAAACTGTACTCCTTTGGGCAGGGCGGCCTACGTACCAAGAACTATAGGTGGCTGAGGGCAGCTTGGCCCAACTTGAATACAAGATCAAGTACTTCGTCTTTCGTCTTGAGGTTAGGGTTTGTAAGTTTCGGGAGGTACGATGCAAAAGAGAAAGCTGCATTCCACAAGGGGAGGTAGCTCACTCGGCTTTGAGCTTGTCCAAAAGTCCAATGATCTTTCCCCATGCCGTCCCGTCCTGCGAATGTCAGAGACATGCAGAACTGCTTGTGTTTTGGGTTTGGGCTACAATGACAAAACTCAGACCGCAAATTCTCAAACGTGCCTCAAATCCCCCTTTAACCCCAAACCCCATAAAAATCCGAAACCCTCCGATTTCTTCCCCCCCTGACGGTCCAGGAAAGCCCCTGCAGATGTGCAGGGCACGTCTTCGATGTGGCAAGTGAAGCCATCGGAAACAAGGTCCTGCTCACAGGCATAGGGTTTGGGGCTTTGCGCTTAGGGTGAAGTGTTTTTTTTGTTTTTTTCTGGAACCCTCTTCCCCGAACCCTCTCTCTCTCTCTCTCTCAGGCATTCTTCCCTGAACCCTGAATTGTAAATCCTCAACCAGTCCTAAACTCAGAGGTTGAAACACCGGTCGCTCCCCCTGGAAAAACCCCGAAGGGAACAGAAAACCCCTTCAAAGCCCTACTGTAGGAACGAACGACCCTATAACCCTAAACTCCAAGAACACATCAACCCTAAACCTCAACCCTTAACCCTAATCAATCCCTAAACCCTAAATACTAAACCCCAAGCCCTAATTCAAACCCTAAACCCTAAATGCTAAACCCCAAACCAGGCCTTCCACAGATTCGTCTGCTGGTCGTCGAAGTTCATGCAAGACTCGGAGTTTGAAGACGTCAGCGGCTTCTTCAACTCATAGACCTCTAGGGCACTCTAGGGCATGTTGCTTTAAAGGGCTTCGCAGGGGCTGTGGTAGTTTTGTACGGGCTTCAGAAGGCTTTCATAAGGGCTTTACATAGATGAGTTTCCAAACGCAAATGTCGCCATTCGGTGCGTTTTTTGCCCCACATGGCAGGACTATGCTTGCATCGCGGGCCTGGAAAACGAGGGTTTAAGCTGTACGGTTCCCCAAACTCCATGGCCCTATGTGGCATCCGGCTAAACCCAAAATATCTAAATACCCTCAACCCTAAACCTTAATACCCCAAAAACCTTAGAGCCGACCTTTGGCTGAAAGTATATTCCGCGCGGCTGACATTAAGGTTTAGGGTTTCAGGTTTCAATGTTTGCAGCGTTGAACCAGACACTACTTCAGGGACCTTCGCAACTAGAATACGGTTTGCGAGCACATTGCGCGACATTGTTCGGTCGGAGTTGGTTTGGGAGCATACTATAATACTGCTCTGTGTGCTATAAAGCAATCCTATATCCCCGTTGCATGCCATCAGCCGGAGTTTAAGTCAGAGCTCGCCCTAGACGAATCCGTGGCCTGGATGAAAAGAAGCGGCCTTCATGAGTGGAATAGTAGGGTTTTATAGGGTTTAAGGTTTTTTGTTCATGACCTTTTTCCTCCTTCTCCAAGCTGGCTAGGCTGCCGATAGCAAGGTAAATACGATGAACACTGCAACGGAGCTTGATTTTCGGTGTTCAGTGTTTCGGGGCCAGAGACTAGGATTAGGGTGTGGGATGCACGAACATGACCCTGCTGAACCCACTAGCTCTCGAATTCAAGCGTTCGCGCGTTCAAGCTCCCGCGAAGAACGTTTTGAGCACGGGCTGATGCTACCCTACAGCACAGGCCTTACACCCTCCCTAAAACCCTGAACCCTGGGCCTTGTTGGCCACAACTTGGGTGTACGGATCTTCTCCGTCCTTCACGTTCTTGACAAGCTTGAACTCCTGCCGATTGGAGATTCGGACGTGGGGTGTTGATCACTCCCTGCTTTGATGTGTTTAATACAGGCGCCTCACCGACTACCTGCACTATTTTGGGGCTCTTTAATATCATTATGGTACAATATATCCCGAAAGCCTATTCTAATCATTAAGGCCGCTACGTCAACGTCCGGTTGGTGCATATTTCGAGTCATTGAGCTGCCATCCGTTACGCCGAGCACGAAGCTTGGCACGAGGTTGTGTCCCAAGCCCTTTTTTTTTAGTCAAGGGACTCGACTGCTGCCCTTACTGCCCAGCTTTAAACCCCTAAACCCTAACCCCAAAACCCCAACCTTAAACCACTAGGCTCACGCCTAGCCAGACCCCCAATCTTCTTGATTGAAGCCGGCCCAAACCTGAAACCTGCAATTCCTGCTGTCCCAATTGGAATGGAAGGGGAGCCCAAAGAAAGCTTCCTAAACTCTGCACCCTGCCCAACATCGACTCGGAACCTCCAAAGAAAATGAACTGCCCACCCAAACTCACCCGATGAAGAGGTGTCTCCTTCACTAGGTTGGGGATGAGCTCGCGCTGGAGAGCCACATCGCCCTTTCGGAAAACTTCCTTGCAAACCAGCATGGTCATTCAAAGGTAAAAGCACAAGTAGCAGTAGTAGCCGTCGTCGTCGTCGTAGTGGTAGTTGGAGTGGTAGTATGGTAGTAGCGGTGGCAGTCGAAAAATCATTGGGTAGCAAGTGATAGTAGGTAATCGTTAGAAGGGCGTTGCTCGATATTCGGTGACGATGCAAAACGGCAAAAATCCTTCTGCTCGGTCTTCCCTGCGGAAGGGTAAACAGAATCAACCGTCTTTGGCCTCCTCGCACCTTGAAAATAGCCGAAGGTGAGAGAAGTGCGAGGACAGGGGGCACATGGGTGCACGGGCACAAACCCTAAACCCTAAAGCCCTAAACCCCAAACCCTAAACCCTAAACTCTAAACCCTAAACCCATCTGAACCCATGTGAAACAGCAGCAGGACCCGGTCAGCTCAACAAGAAGTTGAAAACCTCCAACCTGAACCGATTTCCAAATCGCAACATCCACTTCAAGCTATAAGCTGAACCGATGCCCGTATGTCCAGAGAGCCCAATACCCCTTAATCAAGGAAGATACCTTAAATCATAAGATTAAAGCCCCTATAGTTTAAGGTATATTCCTTATTTAAGGGGTATTGGGCTCTCTGGGTGCTTGTCGAAGCTGCGATGGTGCTCTTTCGGAACTTCTCGTCGGGTCCCTCCATGCTCGTCGCGCAGTTCAACTTCGTGTTGTACTCGTCAAACCAGCCTTCGTCTGATGTTGCAGGGGCCTTAACAAGTTAGAAACAGGTTTGGGGGGGATGACATACCACAATCATATGGCGACGGAAGTGGCGCATTGTTGATATTTGCTGAGACCTTCATACTAAACCTCTCTCATACTAAATCTCCTCTACAACCGAAGGATACCGAAGGTATATTACTTGCAGACCTGTCTATTTCTCCACATGAACAGGATCGAGAAGCCCAGTTCCACCGAGCTGGAAACCTTAAAAGCACAAAAGCACTGAACAGTAGCCGCCGAAACGATCAGAGGGCTGCAGGATCAAAGACCGGCGGACGTCCAAAAAGCAAAATACTCAAAAACTGAACCCCTCCCAAATTTGAAAGTTCTCCAATCAAGTCTAAGCAAGGCAGCTCTTGACGTGATCCAGGGTGTAGGGGTACGGCACGTTCTTGTCCGCGCAGCCCTTGCAGTTCTCCTGGAACCTTCAGCACCGCTCTTGGCACCCAATATAAGATCAGTAAGAGTTTTAGAATAAAAAAAGTAATCATCAGAGTGAAACAATACCAATGGTAATCATAAGCAAAGCAGATACGATAATCACAACTTATTACGGTAATCATCCTTCATTAGCCTTCATACTGGTAATTGGGAAAAGGTTTCGGGGTCCATTATTGTGTAACTCCAGGGGCGATAAGGGATTACTACTGCGTCTTCCGAGCCGCATACAGACATGTACACACACACACATATATATATATACAGACATACATACATACATACATACATATATATATATGTATGCACATATGCGTATGTAGATCTCTCTGTCTCTCTCACTCTCACTCTATTTCTCACCCTGACTTACTCCTGGGTTCCTGCGTTTCAAGGGGGAGGGTTCGTGACATCTAAGTAGGGGTACCCGGAATTTCACAAGTAAAAAGTAGAGTTAGACATGAAGTAGCTGCTGCACTTATGTATGTGTGTCTGTGTGTTGTTATGTTTGCTATATTATTATATATTTATATTATGTTATGACATGATATGTATATATATATATATACATATACTAAAAATGATAGCAATAATAATTAATAATAATAACAAATAATAATAATATGTTATATTATGTTATGTTATAAAGTATCAGGTTACAATGTTACATTGCCTTATATGAACTCATATCATGTCATTGCATATCACGTCCTATTCTGCCATGTCGTATTACATCATATTGTATTGTACTGTACTGTAGTCTATCATGCTATATTCTGCGATATGTTGTTAAATTGTACTGTATTGCAATACATTTTCTTATACTAGACGCTCTAATACATTATATTATATTGCATTATACTAGGTTGTAAAATATTATAGAAAAGTAAAGCATACTACATTTTCCTATGTTAGAAACTCTATCATACACTTTAATGAGTTATATTAAGCTATGTTATGAGGTTAATTTAGCGCATTATATGGAGTCGACTTACAAAAGGACACAGAACCATACACCCCTGTGGCCCCGCGATCTAACAAGAACCCCTCAGTCGCTAAGCCCCTCACTTCCGACCTCCATTTTTGGACCAAATGATCCATAAAAGGAAGGAAGGGCGTTTATACTGAGCCTATACCCTTTGCCTATGAACCCCTTTTTGGTGATTCAACCTAAGCCGTTTTAGGGTTTCGTTGCCTTCAGGTTGCAGTCGAAGGATTGAGCTGGGGCCCTGCTACGGCACAAAACGCAGCTAAGGCTAAGGGTTGTAGGCGCCATGCGAGAACAATAATATTGCAAAGACTGAAATACTGGATGCTATTGCTAGATGTATCTTTGGCAACAAGGGAAACGACAACCGAAAAAACAAAAAAAAAGTAATTCTGGCAATGACACGTAATTGCGCATGTGGGGTGCCCGGCACGAAGCAACTCTAAAAGCAACTGCTATCCCCCTGTCATTCCAGACTTTGCCTTGTAGGCGGGCATGTTGGCATGAGTTTGACTCTTATAATCGTTTTGTTGGTGATGCTGCTGATGCTGACTGTTTCCAGTATGCTTTGGAGAGTTCGTAGCCACACGAACCAACCCCTTTCCTTTCGAAACCCGCCGCCCCGATTGCTGTCTCGCCTGGAGAGGGGCCTTCAATGCCATTCTATGTTGCAAACATCCGGCTGTAAGTGGCTGTTGGTATGTTTGTAAGTTTCTGACGGGGGCTCGATTCGTGAATCAGGGGACCTGCACACTAAACAGTGCACGGACGGGAAGGCAAAACCTTCTCTCCAATGCATCCGAGGGCATCTTCTGGTACCGGTCCCAATCTGCCTGCCGACCGGTGGGGCTTAGCAACCTACAAACTGTGTGAATGCCTCTAAGAGTGCTGTGTATGCTGCATGCACTGTGCAGAATGTAGGCGACCCGAACAACAAAACGGCCAAACCCTAAAACCCATCTGGGGATCAGCAGACACTGGTAAGGAGGTCTGCTAATCTACTGCCTGATAACCTGCAACTGAGGTCCTTAATGATTAGGATTAAGTGTGGGGGTATGTTGTAGTACAAGTGGTGCAATGCAAGTACACAGTGAAGGAACTACGTAGGGAATCCTGTTATCAGTTCTCAAACACCATTTTCTGTCGTAAAGCTACAAAATTGTCAGTTCAGTGTAGCTGAAGGCTCGTATGGGTGCACACCTTGGTAGAACACTGCACACAGGTCGTCTCATAAAGACTTCTAGACTCCAGGTGCAATCCGTGAGGTGCAATCCAGAACCCTTTAACACTCTTTAGCAATACCCATAGGCTCCATAGTAGTTCCTTTTTGGGATTACCTTATAGGACCCTAAATATAAACCACAAAAAGGGCACTACCATGGAGCCTAGGGGTAAAGCCCTCAGCCCATAACCATGGGCCTTGCAGTACTCGTAGAACTTGTGGACTGGGTGCATGGTGTGGATCAGAGAGTACCTCCGAACCGCTTTAGGGGTTATATTATCTTTTGTTATGTTATATTATACTATATATTACGTTATATTTTACTATATTACGTTATATTATATTATGTGATATTATACTATACTACGTTATATTATATTATATTATATTATATTATATTATATTATATTACAGGAGGGATGGTCTGAACTAGCCTACGGTCTTATCTGAGGGTCCCGGGCAGTGAAGGCTTCCGGTTTCTTGCGTGCTTTGGTAAGGGCTGTGAGGGGGACTCCGCTTGCTGACAAGGTGTCTTTGAGGAAAATCATGTGTCTCAGTTGCCTTGAATTCGACAAGGCATCGACAACCGCCTGCTGCTAGTTCACTCTGTGCCAAACGGTGCATCAATGATCTGCCCTGCTTCAGCCTTGTCAAACCTCTCTCCAACTCCTTAAAGCTCCATGTCAGTACTTTGGCCGACTTCATGTCCTACAAAACTAAGCCCTATGGCAAAGCAACTGAACACCCCCACCAAAAAAAATCACGATCGCTTGGCCATCGAGAGAGCTCGAGGCACGACCCAAAGCCCTGGTGCTTTTGATCATGGGCGCCTCCCTGGTTAAATCGACGTCGCGACAACCCTAAACCCTGAAGCCCCATACTAATATAGGGGCCTTAATAATTAGAAAAGGGTTTTGGGGCCTTTTTATACTATAATTATAACAAGGAACTCCCAAAATAGTAGTGGTACTTATTTAGACCCCTACAGTATACCCCTTTCCATCAAGCCAAAGGCCCTAAACCCGAAACCTCAAACCCTTAATCATGCAGGCTTATATGCGAAGCTCATCTCCACACCGCTTCTTCTGGATACCTTCCACTAGTAGCCTCACACCCCGAGCATGGAGCCCGAACCCTTAAGGGCGCTTGTAGGACGCTTCGTCGCCGAAGGCCCGCGCTGCATTCGGGAAGTAGCCTTGCGGTTGAAGGTCTAAGGGGGGTGCAGGGGTTTAGGGTTCAGTGTTTAGGGTAACGAACTTGGAGAGAAAATTCACACATTATTAGCGAATGCCTTCCTTGATCTCTGGGCTTGCGCGCGAGAGGACGGGTATATTGACATGATGTCTGACTGGCACCTATTCCACTGAGTTGAAGTTTAGATCGGGGCAACCGCAGACGACTAATCATCACAAGGACGCAAATGATTTCGGGACTGGAGCAGTCTTGAGGATGTACTAGGGGTCCACAACAGTTGGCAGGAGTATGGGGATGATCCTGGCCGCCAGTTTCGCAGTAGCAATGTCATCCAGACATCCACAAGTTTTGAGCCCGACACTCGACACCACCCTCAACCCTAAAGCCTTGTTAAATAAACCCTAAACCGCAACTAAAGCTCCAAAGTTCGATGCTTTCGCAGGTCTCATGACAATTCAATTGCCGGATGCCGACCCTCAATCCTAAACCCATCACAGTCTCAACTTCGGCTTCGCAGCTTCCAAAAACGCCGCCAGCCCACATTTCCTGAGCAAGTTTGGTTCTAACGGGCCTGTTAAAGCCTTCACCAGACAACAACCCAATGTAAACCCTGCATAAACTATAAGATCAAAAATATCTCGTGCAAGATGGCGCGGTGGAGGGTTCACGCAGCTTAGAACAGTATACAGTATGAGATTCCAGGGGGGGTCCTCGCATGAGGGATATTGCAGGCCCTGATTAATAACCTCCCTCCCTCCCCTCATGACAAAGATGCTAGTATCGGGGCCCTTGGAGACCCCTTTTGCAACACCCCTAAACCCTAAACCAAAAGGTGCTGGGCCGCTACACACAATGCGAATAGCAAGCCTTGGGCCCTTGATCTTCGCCGCTAGTGATACTGCCAGTCTTCATCTGCTTTGTGTCTAGCAGTATCACTAGTGCTTGGGTGATCTCTCCCTGCGGGTTTAATTCTGGGGGCGGTTTTGAGTCGGGTTGTTCGGGGGCTTCGTGTTTTTTAAAGCAATGGGAAAAACTGTTATAAGGTTTTGGGCTAGCCAGAACTTGCTCTGATGCTGCAGAGATTGCTATTAGGATGGTGTATTCTCTCTGTGTGTGTGTGTGTGCGCGCGCGCGTGTGTGTGTGTGTGGTGTGCTGCAGACCGCAATGCTACTGCTATCTACATACATATGTACATTCACACTAATTCATGTACAGTAGAAGCCCGAAAGTTGGAAACTCAATAGCCCCAGTCCTGAAGAGTACTTTATAGGAAACCCCTGCACTAATTGTCCTTAATCCGGTTTCCGACTTTTTGGGTTTTACTATACAGATATACTGACAGAAACTTCTAGTCCAGCTGACGACTTGGCGCTGCAATGAACGAGTTGTTGTCAAACAGAACGTCATTAAGCCCCCGCCCATCCCACCTCCTCCACCCGACAAGCAGAACACATCACCGAAAACAGGAAAGACAAAACACCACGCAAGCAAAAAAACGCAAAACGCAAGCTAGGCAACAACATGGTCTCAGGATGTGAGGAAGAAGCCACGCAGGTCACGTTTTTCAGCTTAGAACGAAGTCGCAAGCAAAAATGTGCGACCAAAAACGGAGTCCGTTTTGGTGCAACAAGCAAACAAAGCGGAAATGCGACATTACTCTCGGACACGCGGAGCGGAAGATGTGCAACAAGGCGAAAACCTCGCACAGGACGGTGTTTGCGAGGTCAGCGAGTGGGCATAGTGAGTCTGAGCGCGAGGGGCATGCAAAGGCATGCAAACAACAGGAAAAACCGCCCCCGGAACAGAACCCGCTAGGTAATTTCTGGATGCAGAAACTTGGCAGAGGTCAAGCTCAACACATCTTGTCGACGCGACGAAGCAAGGGGAAACTCACCAATTCGTGGAACTGCAAAATCTGGCCTGGGATCGCCTTCAAGGCGCCCCTGGGTTATCTTTCAGAAGGGTATCTGCATCGGTCATGAAGCCTTTCATTCCTCCCGAGCTGCAGCATGTGATAACAGCCCGCATGCTCGCGTGACCCGATACTTCCAGATCCGAACGTTAAGCTGTCTTCGGGGCACATAGACAAGAAGATAGGCAGACGGATAGATAGGTAGATAGATCGATGGATTTTAGATCGAAAGATAGATAGGTAGGTAGATAGACAGCTAGGTAGATGGACAAATAGACAGACTGACAAACAGCTTGACAGATGGTCCTAGTCGGGTCAAAGTGCCAACGATAAGAGCAAAATAACAGCAAGACTAGTGTTAACATCTACTACTGCTTTCCCAAGAAATACCACAGGGTTGAGTGAAGGGAGGCATGATCGAACTCAGTCTAAAATACCCTAAGTACTCAACCCTAAACACTGGACCCCCTGAACCGTGCAAAAGTTGGCCGTTTAACCCTGAAGTCTGTAACCAGGAAAGGCACGTACTGAACGTTGGTCATGTACACGGGCTGGTCCGGCTGTGTGTCGCTCTTCTTGTGCACTGGCAGCAACTTCCTTCGACGAACCACGGATTTCATAAAGAGTTTGGGGTCTAGGGGGCTTGGCGAGCTTTTGTCGCATGTTCAACAAGATTATACTATGTCCCACAGTAGTATATTGTAGTCTACTTCGGTTATTGTACATTCTAGCATATTCGAATATGTTATAGTGTGGTATACTACACTATAGCGTTTGCTAGCCTTTATTCCATTGCCACATCGTGAGGAATCTGCTGGTTCAGCGGCACCCCCTCGGCAAGATGCCAGGCACGGTCTCTCCAAACTCCTTGCTGAATGTAGGTCTCTCTCATGTGCCAACAGAATCGGGGGTTTAAGGCTTTCTCCCAAAGTCCCTCTGTTGATGATATAAACCCTGCATTACCTGAAGGACCCTAAACTATGGGATTCCTTACAATGGGTAATGCAGGATTTATATCATCAACCGTAGAACCATCACCCCACTACTACTGCAACTGCGGCTGCTTCTATGAACCGAAACCTCCAGTGCCGGCCTCTGTCCTGTCTCATGGACAGCAAGCCTCAACTTTTCATGACACCAATCTGAAACTCTGCAGATTGACAGTCGTGCGAGCCGTGCGTCATCATGCCTTCGTCGCATGCTTTCCGGAATTCCCAAGGATGGTTGTGCATGTAGTACCACCTCAGTGAGCACAAAACATGTGCAATGGCGGGTATTTTGGAAACAAAACCTGCAACGTTGGATAAGCCAAGGCGCATCCTCTCAGTATGGTGATGTCAA
This sequence comes from Symbiodinium necroappetens, assembly GCA_905231915.1. Classification (NCBI taxonomy): domain Eukaryota; class Dinophyceae; order Suessiales; family Symbiodiniaceae; genus Symbiodinium; species Symbiodinium necroappetens. The sequence continues at coordinate 28,927 of CAJNJA010019820.1, forward strand.
CATCTCCATCACTACTGAAAATCGCATTGCTTGCTAGGGATGCAAAGGAGCTGAAGGGGAGGTTGCGGCCACCTTGATGATGGTGATTGCGATGCGAATAAGAATGACGCTGATTATGATGCGGGGCGGTGGTGATGCAGTTTCAGAAGTTGACGTCCATGTTACACCTGGCCGCAGCAGGAAGACGATGATGATGACCACGCCCGTGATGTTGTATATGGTGAGGAGGGTGGCTACGATCACTCACTAGTATCATCATCGTCGTCAACACCGAAAACATCGCGGCGCTCATCAGCCCTTTTGTTGATTCAGGGTTTAGGGTTTGGGGACCCTTTGCTGGTATCTCAAGGGTACTATGAGTATCAGTTCTCAGTCTCAGACGAGTACTAGAAGGTTTTAAGGCTCAAGGCTTAGGGGCTCTTGGTATCGGGTTTAGTTTAGTAGCGTTTGCAAAGGTCGGTTCCTTCACAGGTTCAATTCTTTCGGAGTTACAGGTAGGGTTTCGTCCCGAAAGACAAACCTCGATCTACAGTTTAGGTGGAGATTTTCTCATGCCCATATGAGGGCTTAACCGTTGGAATAGGGTTTTGAAAACTTTACCAGGCGAACAATAAGAACCCTAAAGCGAGGTTAACTTTTTTCATCTAGACCGAGCCTTCAATCTTGCCGGCAGACAACTTGGCTTTCCTCGCCAGTTACCAATGTTACTAATGATTGACGTATACTCCAAGGCCCTACTTGCCAGTCGGTAGGGCTTGCGAAGAGTTCATAAGGTCATCTCGTACTATGCAAGGCCTCGAGACAATTCAGAGCTTGCCTAACTATTGCTGCAAGGGGATGGGGAGAGAAACTCATTCCTGAGCCGTATATTAATTGTAACTCTTTGTGAAAAAGCTTGCCGTAACCGAAACCGAAAGCCGCGATATCCTACAAAGTACAAACCGCGATCCCCTGCTCTCCAGCCACAGCGCTGCTTCACAAAGCCGCACGCGCCAGGCCCGGCAGAGAAGGTAGTGAAACGCTTGGCATCCATTCCTGTCTTGATTTTGTTAGGGTTTAGGGTTTAGGTTTTTGGGTTTCAATTGCATAAGCCTTGAGCCAGACTCCCGGCTAAAGGCCTGAGGTTTTGGGGGCACGAACACAGTTGTTGAAGAAAGCTAGTCAAGTGTAGATCTGGGATTATGTATATATAGAAATATATACACATACAGACAGACAAATAGGTAGATAAACAGGTAGATAGATAGATAGATAAACAGTAAGTGCATACATCATCCAGTATGTAGAGTCAACTATGCAGTGCACATATATAGCATACATACATGCATGCATACATACATACATACATAAGTAAGTATGTATGTAAGTATGTATGTATACATGTATGTATATATATATACAATTCATATTCACGTTTATGTGTGTGCGTGTGTGTCCGCGTGTATGTATACGTAACTACATGTATATGTTGAGAGTATGTAAAATACACGTAAAAACACCTGCACACACATACATATACTATATACAAATGTATGTAGGTACATGTATATAGATAGTAGATAGGTATAGGTGTATATGTGATATATGTATCTATCTATCTATCTATCTATCTATATATATATATATATGCTAGTGTGTGTGTGTTTATGCATACAGATAGATAGATAGACAGATAGAAAAATCGATAGATAGATAGACAAGTAGATTGGCCGTGCTCGGTCGAATCGGGAGGACCGATGGCTCCGAGCTTTGGCTGCACGGGATTAGGATTTTGGGGTTTTTTTCTCTCCCACTTAGCTAGGACATGCCCGCAATGGAGGGGGGTAGCTCCAAGTAACATCGGCCATGCATTCCCAGACCCCTTGCCTATTAACAAAGGGTCACTGCCACTCTCAAAGTTGGCAAATTCAGTGACGTCGGCATGTCTCTTCAAGACGGACATCGAGATCAGCACCATGTTGGCTGCTCTTTCGCTTTTAGGGTTTGGGGTTTCGGGTTTCGACTCACTCACTCGCAAGGCAGGCATGGCACACAGCGTCCGAGATTGGGGTTTAGGGTGTGGGGTCGTAGAGACTTGCTTGTGCTTTCTGGTGTTAAGGGGTTTAGGGTTCAGGTTTGGAACTACTTGTGCAATGCTTGAAAGACATGGAGACTTTGGCAGGTGGGTTATGATGAAAAGAAGTAGCCTCAGTATCCCAAGTAGTGTAACTACTCGTAATCCGGACTTGCTAAGAACAAGTGTCATTGCTCGAAGAGCACCGGGCCTTGGTTTTTTACTCTGACAGCCAAGCTGTGGCCAAACCTTTACATGCCCACGGCCTGTGGCGTCCGCGGTCATGACCCGCCGGAAGTCGCCGTTGATCATATTCCCCACCTCGGAGTTGTTCGATAAAGTAAAGCTTCAAATAAGGTGACTAGAGCAACTCTTAACTCCACGCCTCAAAAAGGGTAATTATGGTGTCTTGGGATTGAGGTTCGGTGTTTATCTTTCTTCTCAGGTTCTTGGGTAGCTTTGCTTGCGAGTTCTGAAACTTGCGAGATGCTGGCTGTGTGTGCAGATTCTTTCAGAACCCTTCGTGCAAGAAAGCACAGGCGGAAAAAGCCTGGGAATGTGGGGGCCTTCATAGTGGTTTATCTATATTATACAAAGGAGCCCTCCGCAACCAAGACGATCCCAAGCGCTGCAGTAGAGAAGCCCCCGATTCCACTATACTTCTACTGGGTTGTTGTTAAAGGATCTTATTCAAGCTGCCATAGCGGGGGTCTATAGTAAATGATATGGTTTCCCCTACCAAGCAACCCATTATGCTTGAACCCGGTTGTACAGCGACCCTTCCGTTTGAACTCATCTCACCAACAAACCCTACAGTACCTGTAAGATCGACTCTACAATCATCAATCCTGAGCCAGGCTACACCCTCAACACTGAACCTGTCACTAAGACCAGTAGCCCTTCGTAAAACCTAAGCCGGCAAGCCTCAAACCTAAACCCTGCACTCTAAACCCTAAACCCTTAAACCCAAACCCTGACACCCTAGCACCTGCCTTGTGGGTCATGGCATGGAGCTTGTCCACACGGGGATCCCCAATCAGTCCGAGGGCCTTGCCTGTGATTCGAATATGAAGTTTGAGACGCCCCTCTAGGGTCAGGAATTTAGGGTTTACACTCTCACAACTCGGACAAGCCAGGCGAGGTTCCAAGGGTTTAGGATTTAGGGTTTATGGGACAGTACCAAACCGTTTTGAATACAAGATTTCGGGATTCGGATTCGGGCGCAGGGTCCCAAGCCGCAGTTAACGGAATCTCCGACATAAGCCGCGCGAGGCCACCCAAAAACCTACCCCCGACTTTCCCGATCCTTGAACCCTTCAGCCCGAACGCGGAGATCGCTTTAGGGCTTGGGGTTTAAGGTTTTTGTTCCCCTCCTACCAAGCAAGGGTTCATTGGAGTTAACGGATGACGGCTTCATTTAAACATTCTACGACTAATTTCGATGTTGTTGCTACTTTGCTATTCTAATTCTAACAATTAAATTTTACTGTAGACCCCGCATCCGGAACCTTGATGCAGCCGTCATTAGCGGCCCTTGGCGCTGCAAGTGTGGTCGGTCTTACAGGAGCCGTTTTGTGAGGTTTTATAGGGTGCGACTACGGTATTATATATATATATATATGTCATTATATTATACTTATTTGTTTGTTCATGTATATTGGGGATTATGGGGAATAGACCTGTGAAGCACTCCCTCGAACAAAACTCTGACCCAAGGCCCGAAGAAACGAAAACTTGCGGTATCCAGGGTTTTGCAGCTATATACGTGCACGAGTCCTTTTGTATACCCACTAAAGTACGTACTCTAAAGTTGACTGTAGAGTCTATAGCAGAGGTCGGAGTAGAAAAACAACACATTTCCCGGTAGTCCGTATTTTCGTACACATAAAACCCAAACTCTATTCTGAAGTCAAGGTCCCTGTGGTTAAACCGAGAATACCCATTATGATACCTTATTCGGGGCCTATAAAACCCCATGCAAACCCCGTTCCGATTATTCCGGCCCCTATATGAAGCCCTAAGCCATAAAAGCCCTAAGCCCTATGACCCCTAAACCCTATGAACCCCAAACCCCTAAACGTTTGGGTCATGGCGGAGTCCCAGTTGCAGATGTGGCCCATGTCCTCCAGCTTTTCGCCGCTTGTGAGGTGCAGGGTCTTGGCACTACATCTCGCCAGGGTGTCCACCTTGGCAAAGAGCTCCTAAACCCTAAACCCCTAAACCCTAATAGTATTAGAATGTCTTTGTCGACCCAAGAGCCTTAATACTTAGAAATGAGGTTCGCGGCATCTTCTCCTAAAACCATGAGAAGCCCCCTATTCTGCCCCCCGAGCCGAATCTTTTAGGTGGGGTTTTAGAGGCTTTGGGGAATCGGGGTCTAGGGTTCTACGTCTTCAGAATTTACCCCAGTTGCCCTTCGGGTTCCTTAGCCCCAAAGCCCTATTCTGAGTTCTCGTTCTTAACGCGCCTTATTTCTCTCATGCCCAATGAGGACCCGATAAACAAAGAAAAAAACATAGAACCCGTCTTCTAATTGTAAGGCCCCAAATATTACGCCCAGCTGCTCGGTACTCCAGCAGCCCGTAGGCATGCGCCAGGAAGGTGACATCGCCGATGCCGAAGCGACTGCTTTGCTTGATCTGGCAATCCTTAGGGTTTAGGGTTCAAGGGCTTCGACTCACACACTCACACTCGGTTGGCGTTTCATTAGAGGGTCTAAGTTTAGGGGTTTAGGCATCTTTCCCCTTACAATCTGATACCGACTCATACCGCCTTTTGTTCTGCTAAGGAGGTCTCGCCATCATCAACATGGGTAGTTCTCTAAATCAGGGTCCCTTTTTGGGTCCCCAATATAGTACGGCAGCCTTATAAAAAGGACCCTAAAAGGGACCTAATTCAGGGAACTACCCACATGACATATCATAACGAAGATGCTGATGCAGAGTGGTGATCCGATAAGGATGGCACTGGGGAGGATGGCCTCCTTCCTAACACCCCGCCGACTGGTCACAGCGCCTTGTAGAAACAACTGGTCCGACTCGAACGCTCGAAAACGGCAGACAATGATACGACCATGTTATACTGTACATACTATGCTATACATGCTATACTATACTATGCTATATACAGTAGACCCGACCTTCAGGCATCATGGTGAGCCAGTCAGCATGCATGGCTGGAGGTCTGCAACGGCAGGGCCACAACATGGGCTTTTAACTACCCCGAGCTAAAAGGGCACGCCTGAATAAGTAGCAAGAAGATTCCTGAAAGTCCACACATACTTATGCTGGGATCTTGCCCAGAAGTCGGCTAAGATCCACATGACCCTATTAGGACCTTCGAAGCCCACACTGTTCAACACACACAAACCCCCAAACGAATCATTCTGGCCCGTCTCCTATTTGCCTGGCAGGTTTCGGCCTCGCCCGAACCCACCACTGCATAGAACTTGAAGGGGTCCTCGATGCCTCCATGCGGGATGTTTGAGGGTTTAGAATTTAGGGCCCCTGCTCTTGAAAGTCATAACAGCTTCCGAGATTGGATCTAGCGCTGCAGTGGTTTCAGCAAAGTACGGGCGAGTAGCAGTCAATCGTTCAAGCCTCCATTAAGGTTTAGGGTTTTAGGGTTCAGGGTTTAGGGTCTAGGGTTTAGGGCTTAGGGTGGTGCACTTCCTTCTTCACAGTGGGAGTGCTAGCAGTAGACGGCTCTAGGAGTCGTCTGTGACAAGCTAGTCCAGCATCTGTCATCTTGCACAGAAATAACCGGTCAAGCCGCACCTCACAGACATTCCTGGAAACCCATTTCTTGCACGGCAGTGGCATCTTTTCAAGCAGACATCCTCATCAACCAAGATTTCTTGATGTGTCCGCGAAGCCGGCCGACCTTCTTTCAAACTTCGGCCCGAAAGGCAATCTTCAGAAGCGGCGGAAGGGTTTTTTTTTTTTAAA
>CAJNJA010019821.1:0-10104 GCA_905231915.1 Symbiodinium necroappetens
CAAATGATAGGACAAGGAGCTTCTTCTCCAGGAAGTCAGTAACGCTCTTGGAGTTCTTGCCGATGGCCGTGGCCTTGTCTTGGTTTCGGATCTAGGGTCGAGCGAGCCTCTTGTTTAGGTTTAGGGTTTAAAGTTTATTGTTTAGGGTTTAGGCTTTTTTTTAAGAGTTTAAGGTCTAGAGTCTAGAGTTTATTGTTTTGGGTTTAGGGTGTAGGGTTCTTGATTTAGGGTTTAAGGTTTAGGGTGTGGGGCCTCGCGCGCGAGGGGTTGAAGGTGTTCGTGTCTGGGATTTAAGGCCTTGGGGTTTGGGCTGTTGGAGGGGCATCCTGGCACCCAAACTGGGGTTTAGGGTTTAGGGTTTAGGCTTTAGGGTTCCAATTCAATCCCCAACCAACCCCTTGTTCTGGGAGGAGGAGGGTTGAAGGCAATTCCCATGGGGATTGGGATTAGTAACCCTAAACCCTAAACCCTAACCCTAAACCCTAAACAGGGCCTGTAGGGTTTACTATCACAATCTGCTTGAGCCTGGTTGTTGTTAAAAGCGGCCGTTCCACACAGCCTCCGAAGTGCTGTGGCGTCGGGTTTCGGGTGCAATGCCTGCAGCAGCTGGACCCTAAACCCTAAACCCCTAAACCCTAAACCCTAAGCCCTAAACCGTTCTGCTGGTCTAGGCTGTAAATCTCGTCTTCGAGCGTAGGCTTCCATGGTCTTGAGTCAGGCCATAAGGACAACAGCGACATCATCTCCATCTGCCACTTAATTATGTGTACTATGTGTGCACATATATATATATATGTATATGTATATGTATATGTATACACACATACACATGCAGAAATACATGCATCATCATACATATGCATATACATGTGTATGTATGTATGTATACATGTATGTCATTCTGGCTACTTCTTCTTCAATATGACTGAGCTCGTGACTATAACGATCCTTCACAACCCTGTCGAGCCATAAACCCCGGAATTCCTGACCGAGACACTGCAACACAGGCCACTGGGTCGGGCGTTATCTGCATCTTTGGCAGACTTTGGTGCAGGCGGACGGCTTCCTCGCATTGGGCCCTAAACCCTAAACCCTAAATCCTAAATCCTAAACCCTAAACCCCTAAACCCTAAACCCTAAGCCGTGCAGTTTCGTAAAGACGGGGCTGGTTGCTTTGGGGGAGAAGGGTTCCTCGGCTTAGCAGCTTAGGCGTGAAGGCTTCAGGTGTAGGGAGGTTCCAAAAATACGGGGTACCTTAATTTGGGGGGGTTCCGAAAATAGGGGACCCTAATATAGTACCCTAAACAGTAGGATCCTTATTATAAGGACCCAAAAATAAGGTACCCTAATTTTCGGAAAGTCCCATTTGGGGGGGGTCCTTATTATGATAAGGATCCTACTATTTAGGGTACTATTTTAGGCTACCCTATTTTCGGAGACCTCCCGTGTAGGGATGTGCAGGTCAGGGTTTGGGGGCTCGCAGATGCCTGACTGGAACCCCTACAGTTTATGATATTTAACGGCTCAGGGTTTGAGGGTTTCGGGTTTAGGGGTTAGGGTTTACGGTTTAGGGGTGGAGCATGAAATCAGCATTCATACGGTTGATGATATAAATCCTGCATTACCCCTAATCAGGAATTTACCACAATTCCCATAGTTTAGGGTCCTACAGGTAATGCAGGATTTATATCATCAACAGTAGTACCATTGCCTTACATCATTTCTGCTACCCGCTGCGCTGCATCATGAACAGCTGTATTTAACCTCTGCCTCGTGTTCCAGGTTCGAGATGAGTGTCGTCATTCGAAAAGGGAGCAAAGTTTGAGGGTTCTGGGTTCAGGGTGTCGTATGCATGGGACGGGTATGTTGTCCAAGCCTACACCCAGAGACCTAAACTTATACCGAAGAACAGCCCAGTAGCTTGCCATCGCTTGCTGACGCCACAGGCTTGGAGGGCGATGGTGTAGCCTGATTGAGGGGGGGTCTCTGACTAAGTTCCACAGTAGTCCACCCGTTGTCCGTACTGTTCAGTTCTGCATAAGGGGACCCCCAAATCAAAACCCTAAACCCTAAGCCCTAAACCCCAAACCCTAAACCCATGGCAAAAAGAGCCAATGCGTTCAAGAAATGCTACAGAAGTAGCCTGCCTTGCACTCGTTGCGACTCTGCCACACTTTTAGGGTTTAGGGGTTTAGGGTTCAGGGCTTAGGGGCTGGCGGGACCTTCTAGGCTTCTAGGACTTTCTCCCCGCATCCAATCAGCCTGAACATCCGCCGCAAGAGCACAGCTCAAATTCGATAACTAATACGCACACACTGCCGAAATGCTCCTTCAATTGCGGGAACAGCTAAGCCCTGTGCTCCAGGGCTTGTGTCATTCCAAAGGTAATATTACAATCCTGAACCATTACCAATCGTCTTCTTTGGGTTCCCTGTTATGAATATACAGTAGCAGACCCCTAAACTCCTAAACCCTATTCTAATTATTAAGGCCCCTACAGTCAGCCCAAGCCAAGTGCGGCACAAAGGCTGACCAAATCCGCAGAACCCGTCGATGTCTGCATCTGCTGAAAGAGGTGGAGAGCCGACTGCCAGGAAGAGCCCCCCTGGCACCGGAGAGAACTGGGCTCTTGTCTCGGGATTTAGTTTTTGACAATGTGAAAATCTAACAACAAAAAGTATGAAAAAATACATAAAAAAAAAACAATGACAAATCTAAGTTACCATAACAACAAATCATATTAATATCATTTACTATAGATCCCCATGATTGTAACCTAAAAAACTTAAACAACAAATCCCTTAAACAAGAGCCCAGAGAAGGGAAGTCTCTCTAACACCCTGAGTCCTACATCCACGAAACCGTAAATGCCAGACCCGGAAGTCAAAAGCCTAAGACGAAAGCCTCGAACCTTCCCTAGCTTCGGAACCCTACATCCTATAAACTCTAAACCCGAGCCCTGAACCCTAAACCCGAAGTCCTGAACCCTAAACCCTAAACCCGAAGCCCTAAACCGTAGCCCTGAACCATAGAGCCTAAAACCATGAACCTTAAATCCCTGAGACCGAAAGGCATCCACCTAGATTTAGGATTGAGGGTTTAGCCGGTTCGATCGGAGGTTTAGTGTAAAGGTTTAGGGCTGAGGGCTTGGGGTTTAGGGTTCGCGGTTTAAGGGTTTGGGGTTTAGGGTTTTGGGGTATAGGTGGCAATAGGGGTCTAGGGGTTTAGGGGTTTAGGGTCTAGGGTTTAGGGGTTTAGGGGTTTAGAGTTTACGGCTTTAGGGTTTAGGGTTTAGGGAGTTTAGAGGGACACTCGAGTGCTACACCAGGCCCCAAGCCCACAAAGGAACACCAGACTCTAAGCCTTAAACCTCAGAGTCGAAACCCGGGCTCTAAACCCCTATACGCCCTAAACCCTAAACCCCTAAGCCCTAAACCCTAAAAAGCCCTAAAAAAGCCCTAAGCCCCTAAATCCCTAGAAACCCTAAACCCTAAACCCTCAACCCCTAAACCCTAAGCCCTCAACCCCTAAACCCTAAGCCCTAACCACCTGGCAGGCGCTCATGGTAGCATTGTAGCAGATTGCATTCGGCAGGATGCTTTTGTTGGCCATCATCCCAAAAGTCCTGCAGTAGGTTTAGGGCTTTAGGGGTTTTGTCGGGCTTAAGGTTTCGGTTGAGGGAATAGACGGTTAGACTTTTACTCCAAATGCTGTCCATAGGTTCTATGTGCACTAGTTTCTCAGAGTTGGCATCGGGGTTCTGGACGATGTTTCCCCGTACAGATTCCACATCAGCCAAGTGTCTTCAAAGCCGACTGCCACTGCAAGCCTTTCTCAAGTGCGCTGATGGCAGCACTGAAAACGACTACGTCGGCACCTGGGACATTTCGGCTTTCTGATTCCGCAATCACATGGGGGAACGCAAGCATCAACACAACACTAATTCGTACCCGAAGCCTAGACTCCTAGACCTCAACCTGACCATCTGAGTGGTCCCGGATCTTAATGCATAAACAATCTGAAACTCGTGACTGCTTCTCTTTGGGTTTTGGGTGTGGGGCAAGTTGTAACTCCAATGCCCAGATTGAAAACCCCAGTGTCAGGACTCTTTATGGCACAGCCACAAGACCCAAATCTAATCCAACCCCTACAACCAAAGCCCTAGAGCCGTAGAGCACGATGGCGAAAGCATAGCTGCTGAGTTTTGAGACTTCAAAACGGTCAGCCTTTCGATTGTGGTGGGATTCCTCTAACCCAAACAGCTAAAAGGTTACCTCCGCTCCGTAAAACCCTCATAAACCTACTTCTAACATTGGGATACTTACGAAATCTATTGAAAACCGAGTCAAATCGCTAAAAAGATACACTCTTAACCATAAAAATCACCCTAAACCCTAAACCCTAAATCCCTAAACCCTAAAAACAAAAAAAAGCTAAACCCAAGAATGGACTGAGAGTCTCCGGATGAGATCGGAGCTTCCCAGCTCCTCCAGGAGTTCGACAACCATTCGCCACCTTCGATTTTTGGGCGATTGTTGGGGGGGCTAAGGGCGGTTTTGGGTCTAGGGGTTCAGGGTTCAGGGTTTAGGGTTTGGGATTGATTTCAGGTGGGTTAAGGACGGTTTAGGGTTCAGGGTTTAGGGTTTAGGGGGTGTGGGATTTCGGGGTTAAGAGTTGAAGCGGCTTCTTCGAGAAATGTGCTTTTACTAGTACCGCAGCCAAGCATTGCGAAGCTTTGACAGTGAGGACTTCTGGTTTTGGGATTGGAGTTGTTGATGGTTGAGGATTTAGTGTTTGGAGTTGAGGGTTTCGGTGTAAAAGGAGTTGGGCTTGATCCAATGGCAAAAAAATCACACACACTTCTAGGGGAGATACTTAGTTCCCAAGTCAACCCGTGAAAATAGTATAACGAAGGACTGGTACCGATTTCCCCTGGTAATCTCACTAGTGAAACCCGCAACTTAAAAGGGCATAGGAACACTTGGGTGGCCCTAGTAGTTATGGGATCTCAAGCATTGCAACCCCCCCTACGAGACCTACAACACTGAGCTGCCAATTTTGCAGACAAGCAGTCCATATAGCCCCGCGCAGCAGTTGTTGGGCCTACTGGCGGCCTTCTTTTTGTCACGTGTGTGCCTTTCGTTTTGTTGCACCTTGTTTTCCTAAACCCACAGTTCACTGAGCCCCAAAAAGGACTGCTTTCACCGTTTTTTTCAATGGGCGCTCACGCATCATGCCAGCCCGAGGAAACATGTGTATAGCTCAGGACAGCACCTCGGGGTGGGCTTCCAACAGTTTTCGTGGAACGCGGAGACGCATCATGATGCTGTCGGAGGCTACAAAAGTGGCAGCAGAGGGATCATATCCGTAGAAGGCCATGATATTGAGAACATGTGCACGCGAGAGAAAACGTCCTTTTCCGAATTTTCCTTTGCCTTTGGCTTTTCCTTCCACCTCGTCTATGACTTTCCACGATTTCTTTGCTATGAAGCCGTCTGCAGTCAGAACAAAGATAGAATCCTGGCGTAGGCCCCATGTTCTGGTGCCGTCGTCGTCCTGGAGAAATTCGATGTAGTAATCCACAAACTCCGTTGCTATCTCCTTGCGCACCACTTCAGCCCGCGCCTCAGCCATCTGCACGATCGCTTGGGCCAGTCTGGTTGTCATGGCTCAGCGGTGGGGAGGCGGGAGATGGCCCTTTCTTCAATCTGAGGTACCTAGAAGCTGACCTCCGCCAGAGAAGTTTTGCTTTTGCTGTCTGAACCTCAGATTGTTCAGGTCTCTACTGCAAGGAACTCTTAGAAACACATCCAGTTGTAAGTCCTTCTTGCTTGGTCACGTCGTAGTTCTCCAAGGTCGGCAGCCTGTAAATTCCTTCGCACCTATCTTCGCAACATAGTTTGAGAACCCCCCTTGCCAATGTCGGGATGATCCTACCAACTTAGAGAGGTGATCGGTAATTCCTATACCAATACACCGTAGACTGGTCTTGTAATGATGGATAATGATGGGGAAGCAATACTTGGGTGAATTGTAGTAGGGAGTCTGGGAAGAATCCTCTTATAGGGATGAGGTAATTGGTTATTCCTATACAGGTCTTGGCAATGGGTGATATATTGGGTGGGGCGTAGGGGGGAGTATAGGGATAATGATAATCTTCTAATGGGTGGGTTAGTGGTAGGCTGGTGGTATTATCACCCAAAATGGGCAAGGGCTCTACTACGTAACCCAAACACCCCCTACCAAACTCGAGTAGTAGATCCGTCTGAAGTGCAGAAAACATCTGTAAACTGAAAGGCCCAAGGCTTTCCAAGGCACTGCCAGCCCTTCTCCAAACAGGTGATCATCGCGCTGTAAGAGACAATGGTTGGTATAAGCTGCAACCTGGATTCCCAGCGGCTCCAAATCAAAGGAAACTGCCAGGTGGGGAGTTTAGGGTATATAGGGCTTCTATAAGGCTTCTACAAGGTATATAGACCTTCTATAAGGGTCCTTTTACGGTAACTACCCACCTGAAAATGTCCTAGACCAAAACTCCAAAACACCGCACATAAGTAAGGGATTTTTCCGGAACAAAAAAAGGAACCTCTGTCGTTATCGAAGCTGTATAAAAATGTGTATATGAATATGTAGGAACATGTAAAAAGCTATGCAAATACGCAGGCACATACATATACACACATCAACCTTTCTATCTCTCTAGCATTATCTGTCTATCTATCTATCTACCTACCTACCTACCTACCTACCTATCTACCCATCTATCGATCTATCTATCTGTCTGTCTTTCTATCTCTCTATCCACCTATCTACCTATCTACATATCTACCTATCTGTATATATATACATATGCATATATATATATATACACACACACATATACCTCTCGATCTATCTATCAAACGATCGCTCTATCTACCTGTCTGTATATATATATATATGTATACATACATACATACATACATACATACATACATACATACGTACATCCATGCATGCATGCATGCATGCATGCATGCATGCATACACACATACATATATATATATATATGTCAACGGTGAATCATTACTGTCATTGCAGGCACCTTCCTTAGTTGAGTGGTTTGGAACTGCAAAACTTAAACTATACCCCTTTCGGCCCAATCCGCAACCCAGCAGCATTGGGAGGCTGCGGAACACAGCCAGCGCCAGATCCCACCGCGCCGGCTTCGCGCAAGCACTGATGCATGCATTGTGTGGAATCCTCGGGTTTGGGGTTTAGGGTGGCTAGCTCGAACTACTCCCTATCAGAAGCCTACACGAAAACCCTAAACCGAAACCAACAAGTGATTTCAGATGAAGCTTTCACGCTCATCCCTACTCCCCCGAAAACCCTTAATCCTAAACCTTCAACATAAGCCCCCCAAATAGCCTTCAACCCAGAAGACTATATCTATATACACACCACGCACTCGAAACGCCCTAAATTCTCGGCCGAGGTGCACGTCGCCGCAGATTCTGGAGCTCAAGAATTCCTGTCGCCTTGGTGGTGGAGATCAAGAATATGAGTTACGGTTAAAGACGGTTTAGGGTTTAGGGGAAAAGGCTTGGGGGCTGCAGGCTCGCATTGGGTGTTTTGGGTTTAAGGCTTCAAGGGTTTCAAGGGCTGCTGGCTACAATAAAGATTGTATTTATTTGGGGGTTCTAGGAAAGGGGTTAGGGTTTAGGGTTTAGGGTTTAGGGCCCAAAACGGATCGCAAAATCTTTCCTTCAACGATTAAGTCACAGTTGCAGGGCCTGCTGCCACTGAGCACCCTTCTTGCATGCGCTGAGGGCAGCGCTGTAGCTCATCCTCACTTAATCAGGGTTGCTTGAGTGGTTTAGGGTTTGGGGGCTTACGTTTACAGCCTAGGTGAGCCATGTAGTTGTTTGGGATTTTCGGTCTATATAGGTTTGACACTTTATGCTGGATTTCGGGGCTAGATTCAGATAGCGCCTTGTCTGTTGGGTTCTTGCATAGTACAGCTTTTTCGCCGAGTACTTCTTGCAAAAAGCAGGATACAGTCTAGTCTTCAACATCCATATGTAAGACTTTGTCTCAATATCGAACAAAAGCCTTGTAGAGTAGGGTCTGTAGGCATAGTTTAGGGTTAAGAGCTTAGGGTTTTAGGGTGTAGGAGTTTAGGGCGGGTGCCTGAAAGGAAAACCGCCAAGGAACAAGCCCGGCGAGATCTTTGCACCGGACATGAAGGCAAAAAGGTCCAAGGAACGCTGCCACTGCCGCCCGGCCTGGTGAGGTCAAAATGGAGATTAGAGTCCAGGGACAATACCCAAAGGGTCCAAAGTACCTATATAGTAGAATGTAGGGTTTCTATATTAGGAATTGTTATTATGATTTGGGAAGGTATCCCCCATAACAGTACCTAGGACCCTTTGGGACAATAGTCCAAGCAATGAACATTCAGACAATAGGAATCGCAATAAACGTAATTACGATGATGATATATACTAGATGCCTCAGCCAGCAGCCTCAACCCTAAACCCTAAACCGGCCTCAACTGAAGATCTACAATGTATACAAGCTTCTGAGACGAGGACCCAGGTTTGGGGTTTAGGATTTAGGGTCTAGGTTTGGGGTTTAGGGTTTAGGGTCTAGGTTTGGGGTTTAGGGTTTAGGGTTTAGGGCTTGGGGTTTGGAGATGTTGTTTTGGGGGTCTGGGCGGTTTGTGGTTCTTACTTCCCCAATAAGCCAGGGAAATAAAGGTTAAATTCTCAGGTTACCACTACACTCTAAGAGCCCCAAAAAGTTGAAAGGCTGGGTATTGGGGAACTAAGATGATAAACCCTACAACCCTAAAACCCTATAAACCCAAAAACCCTAAACCCAAAAAACCCTAAACCCTGAAGCCCTAAAACCTAAACCCGAAGCACAGGGTGTCGGATTCTTAGGAATTCCCGCGCTTCCATGGGGCCCTGCCAACTGGTGGGCTCCCAGTAGACTAGGTTTGGGGTTTGGGGTTTAGGGTTTAGGGTCTGGGTTTAGGGTCTAGCGTCTAGGGTCTAGGGTCTAGGGTTTAGGGTCTATAGGGTTTAGGGTCTATAGGGTCTAGGGTTTAGGGCTTAGGGTCTAGGGTGTCCACAGCCAAAAGGGTAGTTCTCTAAATGAGGGCCCCTTCTTCAGGGTCCTTGTTATAAGGCTGCCAAACGAACTTTGGGACCTACTTATAGTCTCCATTGTAGTTCCTTTTTTTGGTTTAACCAATTTTATAGTTAGGATCCTAACAAGTAACCCCCAAAAAAGATCTACAATGAAGACTATAGGTACTTACAAGGGGACCCTACTTTAGAGAACTCCCCCAAAAGCGCTCTTTGGAGTACTAGCCCCTGACCCGGCTTTAAACCTCGAGCTTCAGGTCTAACGCATCGGCTCTAGGGTTTAGGGTTTAGGGTCTATAGGGGTTAGGGTCTAGGGGTTAGGGTCTAGGGTTTAGGGTCTAGGGTTTAGGGTCTAGGGTCTATAGGGTTTAGGGTCTATAGGGTCTAGGGTTTAGGGTTAGACCTTCGTGTTACAGTGTTTGCACTTCAAGGATCCATTCTAAGCGCCATGTCCGTACACCTTCATCTCAGGGCCCTGACCCTAAGCATTCATCTCGAGGGCTTAGGGCTTAGGGTTTACGCGGTTGGGGTTTTAGGGTTTAGGTTTGTAGGGTTTTAGGGTTTAGGGTTTTAGTGTTTAGGGTTTTAGGGTTTTAGGGTTTAGGTTTTTAGGGTTTTAGGGTTTAGAACCTAGGGTTTTAGGTGTGCATCTTCAACCCTAAAAAACCTGCACTGCACCATGAATTCTTGAAGCAAGCAAGCTCCAACCCACCCAAGTAAACCTGGCATAGGAATGTATATCAAAGTCATAACGCTAACCGCAAACCCTAAACCCTCAACCAAATTGCCCCATAAGGAGCACAACGCGGACACCATCAATTCGGCGGCGAACCCTGAACCCTTTAACTAAGGCATGTGATTGACGAATATTCGGCTCTCGTCATGGGAGGGAGGGTCTGGGGCTTCGGGCTGACTATCCCCACCATACAAAAAAAGTTATGAGAGAGAGAAGAGAGCGAGAGAGAGAGA
>CAJNJA010019822.1:0-10104 GCA_905231915.1 Symbiodinium necroappetens
CAAAATAAACAAAATCCGCAAACCCAGCTTTGATTATTTAATGATTTTCTGCTGATTTAATTAAGTTTTTTTAAATTACATCAGCAGAAAATCATTAAATAATTCCACTGGGTTTGCCGATTTTGTTTATTTTGTTTATTCAATTAAATCAGCAGAAAATCATTCTGGGTTTGCGGATTTTGTTTATTTTGTTTATTTAGAAATCAGCAGAAAATCATTAAATAATCAAAACGGGGTTTGCGGATTTTGTTTATTTTGTTTATTTTGCTTATTTAATTATTTGATGAAACTGTCTGGGAGGTGCGTTAAATAGACCCCAAAGGCCTCTCTCTCTCATATATATATATGTATATGCATATACATATACATATATATATATAGATACATATAAATAGATACATATATTTCTGCATACATCTGTTGCTGTGAGCATTGTCCCGCAAATATTTATATTTTTTGGTCGTATCGTATATATATATACATGCATGTTATATATATATATATTTATACACATGTATATATACATATATACATACTGATAGGAAAAAGAACAGCCCTCATATGTTTCACTCAACAGGTCGGCAGGTGTCAAAATCGAGTAACGGATGGAGACCCTTCGAAAAGCATGGACCACTATCAAGTCTGTCTGATAAAGTTATCTCTGCAGTTCTCCTGAAACAAATACAACTTTTAGCTACCAATGTAACACGTATCCTGCTGTATGTTTCTTATCAGTTCCTGGCTTTGTGTTGCTTTGAAGATTGTTTACGAGCGATCTTATCTCTAGAAGAGACAAACCTACACTGATTAAGAACATCCTTTAAATAAGGCAATCTCTCTTAATTAACATCACCTACCCTAGTAGTCTATACTAATTAGCATATATATCCTTTAGTTGGATGATATCTCCTCTAAACAAGGGATTCTCCTTTAATTAAGGCACACTGTTAAGGTAGAAACCCTTACCAACGTGGGTATCCTTAATTAGTGACTTTTCGAAAGTCTGGGTGCTGGGAAAGCAGCAGAGGCTCCATCTTACTGCACAGCCGCCCTGAACTTCGAAGGCTACAGATGATATTTCGAAGAACTGATTACTTTGCATCGTTGCCGACATTGAGGCCATGTCGTTGTCGCTCATGACTCGGTGGTTGTGTCTTCGAGACTGGCACGTGTGGGATAGCACCTGGCGCAAGTTGGAGAGCCCCACTGGAGCTTTAGTTCTAAGAGCCTTTGGCAAACATGTGCATTTGGGGGGTACTGCTTAAACGTTTAAGATCGGGCTAGTTCTTGCGACTAGCTGAAGTGACCGGTCGACTCGGGGCAAAAGCTACCCCGTAAACCGTGGACCTCTGCACAGATCGCAGGCTTGCTGTTTCACCTACAGCGGCTTATAGTTCTCCGGAACAAACGCAGATCCTTCAGCTTGCTCTCGGCAACAAAACCACCAGGCTTGCTCTGTGAGGGAGATTCGTGTCAAGGGATGTCCGCGAGAAAGCTGCCGGTGGTATCTGTGCGTGCGGGTGTACAAATTACACGCACACACCTACAGTTCAACAGCAACAACAACAGTGGCAGACCCTCGTTCATAAAATCGACATCGCAACCCACATTGCTGGAGCGAAGGTACCTTGGTCTTGGCTGCACGAGAGACCCCCAAAGCCGTGCAATCCAGCCGTAGTGCTCAGAAGCAGAGGTGTACAGCAATGCAACCTTTGCATTGTTCGAGGTTCGCACAGGCTCAACATCTTGCATCCCCCATGTGGGTTTCCGAAAATAGGGGACCCTAATATAGTACCTCAAACAGTAGGATCCTTACTATCAGGACCCCCCAAAATAAGGTACCCTTGTTATGGGAACTCCCACATGCGTGCGTCCCATCCTAGCATGCCCTAAACCCTAAACCCTAAACCCTAAAGCCCTAAACCCTAAAGCCCTAAACCCTAAAGCCCTAAACCCTACAGCCCTAAAGCCCTAAACCGTCACTGAATGATAGGGAGCACCTGGAGCAGAGCCTCGCGAGAGCTTCTTGGACCCTACCCATAGGCCCCTAAGTAGTTCCTTTTTGGGTTTACCTTATAGGATTCTATATATAGAGCACAAAAGGAACTACTTCGGGGCCTATGGGTAAAAACCCAATAAGTTTAAACATCCGAAACCTCCTTATATGAGGGTTTGAAGCTTCGAAGCCCCAAACACGCAAAAGCCTCCTTCCAACTTCGATGGTGCCGTCGACCACGGCCTAGCTGGGCCTGGGACAGCCGCGAGCTCGGAGACAAATTCAAGGTTTAGGGATTTCCCGTGGGATGTATGCTTCCAAGGGCTGGGTTTATGTTTCTAGACTATTGGAGGTTATAGGGTTGAAAATCGGAATTGGGGTTTAAGATATGCATATGGCTTAGGTTCCAGGGTAACGGGAACTTGAACAAGTTTCGGGATCAGGTTTGTTCGAAAGCGCGTTCGCACCTTGGGTTTTGGTTCTGCGGCGTCGGCATTGGATCTAGATCGTGGGCTATTAACTCGGGTTTTCGTGAAAAGTTTGGCGGCGTCAGTCCCAGTAAATCTTAACCCTAACACCCTAAAGCCCTTAACCACTCCCTGGTCGCAAACCTGACTCTTCAAAATCCTAAACCATCAAATCCTGAAGCCCTACCTTAACCTACGCCTAGATTGTTTGTGGAGTTCCTTTTTCTTCCATACTAGAGTGTGTAGTCAGAAAGCATTATCCTACACCCTATAGAGCCCCTGAGACCCCCGAAGCCCAGACACCGAAGCCCGGAAGCCCTGAAGCCGCCCATCTTGCGCCGCAGCCGTGTTCGCCTCGGAAGGAAGGGGCGCCGCTTCCCCCAAAAAACGGAAGAGAGAGAGCTCCGAAGCTCCGGGTCCCTTCCTATAAGAGGGCTCCCGAAGCCCGGGGAGGAGGGGAGGAGGCCCGGGAGCGAAGCGATGGCTCTAAGAGAAGGGCTCGATCGAGTTCTTGAGGAGCGGGGGCTGGGAAGAGAAGGGGTATAGAAGAGTTAGAAACGGCCGGGGGATGGGGGGTTCTATGGAGGGCTCTTGTTGAAGCTTCTGTAGGTGTTAGAAGAGTTGGGAAAGGAGGGGTTCTTCTGAGGGATTCTGCTACAGGTGTTCTGCGAGGGCTTGCAAAGGTTCGGCATAAGGGCCTGAATGACTCGAAAGCGGGTTGTTGAGCGGATTCTGTACAGGCCTCATAAGGGTTCTACAGAGTTCGAGGATCTAAGTCTAGAGGCTCTGAATAAACAGAAGAAGGCCACGAGGTTTTTGGTGGACATTACAGTACAATCATGCCTCTAGCAGCGTTTGAAGGTGAGGGGTTCCTAAGTTTCGCAGTACCCTTCTCCAAGGCAAGGCCACCGGGCTCTCGTTTCTTGGATTGAGTTGAAGGACGTTCACTGGAACCAGGCCCTAGACCCTGTCAGCCCTAGAAACCTTGCTAGGGTTTAGGCTGTAGGGTTTAGGGTTTAGGAGTTTAGGGTTGAGGGTTTAGGAGTTTAGGGTTCAGGGTTTAGGAGTTTAGGGTTTAGGGTTTAGGATTTAGGGTTTAGGGCTTAGCCCTAACCCGAAAAGCCCGAAAACAAAGACCCTCCAATCCCAGGCCACTCATTTGAGGCGAACCCAGCAGGGGGTGCAGGTCTACGGTACATGTCAAAAACTTCCTTTGTGGAGATTCAAAGCCCGCGGCCCGTTTTCTGGTCCTTCTTGTCACAGAGATGTGCGTTTAAGGGGCCCTCCGAAATGGGCGAAATGACCAAGACCATAGAGCTACCTTATAAGCCCTACTACAAACCTTGACCCGAGTACAAGAGAAATTCTAAGATTCAGCCCTATAAACCCCAAAAGCCAAATCCTAAAATCAAACCCTTCAGTCTTGAACTCCCCTAAATCCCCCAAAAGTTCAATCCACTAAACCCTCAAAGAACCCTAAACCCTAAACCCTAAATTCTAATCCCCGCTCATCCTCCTGAAAAACGCGAAAGCCTTTCCCTGGCTTCAGCAGGAGCTCATTCAGACGCAGGAGTTGCATCGTGTCGCAGAGAAGCAGCAGCGTGCACTCCAGTATGCAGCTTGGCTCCGGTCGGGCGTTAGTTTATTTTGTTTTTGTTGTGTTGTGGGGTGTTAGGGTTTAGGGGCTTAGGGGGTTTAGGCTTTAGGGGTTTAGGGGTTTGGGGTTTAGGGGTTTAGGGTTCAGTGGTTAGGAGCTTTGGGGGTTTAAGTAGACAGCTTCGGAACCACAGAGGCTTAGTACTAATGACCTCATGCATGCAGGACTTTCATAGAACTGCTGTAGACTCCCATATGCCGAGTTGCGGAGAGCAGCAACGAGCATGGACGCATCGATTAACACAGTGCTAAACGCTAAACCCTAACCCGCAAGCCCTAAACCCTAAATCCTAAACCCTAACCCCTAAGCCCTAGCCTAAAGCCCTAAACGGCCCTAAACCCTAAAGCCCTAAACCCTAAACCCTAAGCCCTAAATGCTCTAAACCCTAAACCCTCATGATGGAGCAAAAGTGGTTTGCAGTGCCCGGTCACACCCTGCAGAAACTGCCTAACCCCAAGCTGCAAGCCTGTTTGGGCGAGCCGAAAAGGACAGGAGATGAAGAGCTATGATGTAAGTAGCTGTATGTTCCATATGATCTACGAGTTCAGATTATATTTTGATGTAGTATAGTTCTGTTTAGGTGGAACTAGTCTCAGAGGAAGGCACAACAAAAGCAGCTACCTGGCATCCCTGGCTCCCTCAAGCGGAGGCCATCGAACGGCATCGCGATGAGCTACTCCGATCCCTAGGAGGACTTTCAGAGGCCTCTCTTTTCGGGGCTTTTGGGTGTTAGGCTGAGGGTTTCTGGCAGGATGGAGGGTTGTTAGCTTCTAGGGATTATGGAGTTTGGGTGTAGAGGCTTGGCATTTAGGGGTATCTTAGGGTTTAGGGTTGAGTGTGTAGGGTTATGCGATGAAAGGTTTAGGGTTTAAGTGGACCTATCGGAAGAGAAGTAGCATGTCGCAGTTTCGAAGGAGTGAGGTCAGAGGGCTGAACCCATTGGGGTTTCGGGTTAAGGGTTAAGGGCCAAGGGTTTATGTTTTAGGGTTTAGGGTTTAGGGCAGCCACAAAGCCTTGCAAATGTAGAGGGCCTACAGCTCTAAAGCTCAGAAGAACCTAGGCTGAAACCGTTATACCCTAAGCCCTCGCCCTCCTTGCACCCCGAACCCCCCCCGGCCTAAACTGTAAACTCCATACTGTTGATGATATGAATCCTGCATTACCTCAAACACCCTAAACTATGGCAATTATGGTATATTCCTTATTATGGGTAATGCAGGATTTGTATCATCAACCGTAGACCCAGTCTGTCAAGCCCTCAAAGCAACCTCCAGACGGCCAACACAAGCAACCATAATCTCCCGCTCTGACCGTCCGGCAAGTTCTCCCAAAACCCTGAAACCCTGAACCCTAAACTTAAACAAGCCCAAAACCTAAGCCCCAAACCCTATACACCCTCAACCCTAAAAGCCTTAAATCCTAAACCCCACACCCTATAAACCCTGTAAGCTGTAACCCCTAAATCCTCCCCCTCCAAGTTCTTCCTAAGCTTAAAGCCTTAAGCCCTGAACCATCCTAAACCCTTTACACCCCAAGCCTTATAAACCTTACAAGTTCTGTCAGCCCCCCAACTCCTCCCACTTAAAGCCCTAAACCCTCTACACCCTAAACCCTATATACACCCCAAACCCTCAACCCTAAAAACCCTAAACCCTGTTCTAAAGTCCTAAACCCCACACACCCCAAAACCCCAAACCCTAAGCCCTAAAAAAACCCCAAACCCTAAAACCCCACTCCCTCCTCGAGGCGGCGAGTCCGGGGAGCCTCTCTGACGGCACCCCGCGGAGCGCCCTTCGGAGGGAGCCTCCAGAGCAAAGGCGCCAACGAGCTCGTTTTTTTGATTTAGGGTTGTTTAGGGTTTAGGGTTTTGTAAAAAATTTTTTAGGGCTTATGGTTCGGGGTTGAGGGTTTAGGGTTTAGGGTTTTGTTCGACTTAAAAAAAATTGGGGGCTTAGGGTTCAGGGTTGAGGGTTCAAGGGTTTAGGGGCAAAAGCGTTGCGTTGGTTTGTTTTAATAGGGCTTTGCAGGGGTTGGTATGCTATTGAACAGGTGTTTTTGGACGGTTTTATATGTTGTCTGAAGGTTGTTCTGACGTATATGTCATTCAAAGGGTTTGTTATAGGGCGTTGGGAGTGTTTTCTTTAGTCGGGTTTTGTCAAGCATTTTGTTTTTAGGTATTTGCAGGGTTTTGTTGCGGGTTCTTCCGTGGAGATGGTTGGGTTGCACACTGTCCCACTTCCCTCTACCGAGTTTCAGTGCCAACTCCCTAGCGTCCTGCACCTTAGGAGTTTAGGGGTTTAGGGGCTCTGGCCCAAACAGCATCGAAACTCTGAGGCAAGGGGCGCCCTAGGTGTCTCTATGTCTGGTTCATTTCGAAACCCGAAACCCCAAGCCCAATACCATCAACCTTAACCCTGAATTCTAGGGGTGTTTTTGTTAGTTTTTTTTTTTTGGGGGGGGGAAGGGNNAGGGGGGGGGGATTGTCTTTTTGTTGTTGGTTTGGTAGTTTTCTTAGTTTGCATCTTGGACGGATTTCCTGCTATTTCCCTAGGTTTTCCTAAGGACAACCTACTTTGCCTTGGTAATTCTGCAGGACAACGCTATTTTCCGTACATTCTGGACGGAGTTTGTGCTATTGGTCTCCTAGGGAAAACGTACGAACGAAACTTTAAGGACAGTCTATCCTTTCAGGACGCGATAGTTTTTAAGGCGAACGTCCACCCTTCAATTTCTATATCGTTGTATTGTACTATACGGACACTACAACTTCGTAACGAGAAGGTAGACAGATCGTGAAATGTGTGTTTGCAGGCGTTGTGAACTTTAAGGACACTACAAGTTTGTAATGCGAACGTCCACCCTTCAATATCTGCATCTTTGCATTGTGGGCGTTGTGAACTTGAAGGACACGACGAGAGTTTGTATCGCGAACGTCCACCCCAATTATTTTTGCATCTTTTTATTTTAGGCATTGTGAACTTTAATCACTACAAATTTGCAACGCGAACGGAACATCCCCTCTTCAATTTATGCATCTTTGTATTGTAAGTAGGCGTTGTGAACTTTAAGAACTCTATGAGTTTGCAACGCGAACGTCCACCCTGAAGCATCTACATCTTTGAGTTGTAGCTCTGTGAACTTTATAAGGAGATTGTAAGTTCGCAACGCGAACGTCCACCCTGAAATTTCTGTATCTTTGTATTGTGGGCGTTGTGAACGTTAAGGACATTATGACATCATATGTTTGTAACGCGAACGTCCACCCTGAAAATTCGGCATGTCTGTACTGCAGCCGTCGCGAACTGTACGGACACTATAACATAAGTTTACATCGCGAACGTCCTCCCTGAAAATTACTCTGTCTTTGTACTGCAGGCGTTGTGAACTTTAAAGACACTATATGCAAGTTTGTATAAGTTTGTAACGCGAACGTCCACCCTTCAATATCTGTATCTTTGTATTGGAGCTGTTGTGAGTTTGCAGGACTCAAGGATCTGTGTCAGAGCATGCGCACCACTCGCAGCAAAAGTAATTGCAGGACACTACAGTCACTACAAGTTTGTATCGCGAACGTCCACCATGAAATTTCTGTATCTTTGTATTGAAGGCGCTGTGAACCTTAAGGACATTATAGTTTTGTAATGCGAAAGTACACCTTGAACTATCTGTATATCTGTAGTGTAGGCGTTGTGAACTTTATGGACAGTGTTTGCAGCGCGAACGTCCACGATGAAATTTCTGTGTCTTTGTGTTGTATGAGTTGTGAACTTTAAGGACACTACAAGTTTGTAACGCGAATGTCCACCCTGAAACTTCGGCATCTTTATATTGTAGGCCTTGTGAATTTTCATAACCCTAAACCCTAAACCCTAACGACACTATGAGTTTGTAACGTGAAAGTCCACCCTGAAGTTTCTGTGTCTCCGTACTGTACGTTTGTAACGCGAGGATCCACCCTGAAATTAAGGGTTTTTTAAAGCGTGTTGGGTCGGACGTAGTGTTTAGGGTAATTAATTATGGCTCAAGGATTCGAGGCGTCTGGTCTTGCCTTCCTTCCTTCCTGCCTTGCTTCCTTGCTTCTCTGCGGTTCCCTAGGTAAGCCTACGAATACGGCACGAGTCCATGCAAGATGTAAGGAATACAATGTTCTCCCTAGGAAACACCAAGAAAAAACAAGGTTTGCCGCAAGAAAATTTAGGGAAACAGTAGGAAATCCGTTGAACATGTAAGGAAAAAAGGGTGTAAAATATAAGCAAAGACTCAAAACCCAATAAGCCCTCGCCCACCAAAATCCCGAGCCTACATCCGAAATCCCCTGAGCCCCTAAACCCTAAAACTTAAATCCCAACAACCCCCTGAATGTAGGGGCCTAAATAATTACCAATACTATTCTTTGGGCGGGGTTCCTTCTTATAATCATAGTATGATGGGCCCCCAAAAACCCTATTCCAATTCTTACTAGCCCCGGCATTAAACCTCAAACAACCCGAAACCCGACTCCTGCGTTCCTAAACCCTAACCCTAAACCCCAATCCCCATAGGCCCTAAACCCTATAGAACCCTAAACCCCAAACCCTATAGAACCCTAAACCCTATAGAACCCTAAACCCTAAACCCCCAACCGAGCTGTCAGGTTCCCACCCGACCCACGGCTTGGCATCGCCATGCCAAAGGAGGTCGTTCTCGGGGAATCACGGCTGAAGTTCTGGGGGTAGGCAATTAGGGGTTTAGGGTTTAGGGGTTAGGGTTTAGGGTTTAGGGTTTAGGATTGAGATTTATAGCGTTCCGGGTGTAGTTGGGGCTGGAGGTTTGTGGTGAGGTCTTGAGTTCTCGTCTTTCGGGTTTGGTTTAGGGCTGACCGTTCTTAAGTCCTACGCAGGCCCTACGTGCCCGAAATCCACCCCCCCAAAATTTCAAAAACTCCAATCTTACAACCGCAAACCCTAAATTCGAAAAGCCCTACGTACACTTCCCATGAAGTCCCAAATCCTACCCTCAAACCTTAAATGAAGCCCTAGCCGTGCATACAAAGAAAGGATACGAACCCTTTAAATACCCTTTGCGAAGCCTTGAAAGACTTTGCAAACCCCTATCAGGTCCTAAAGCCAGATGGGCAGTTCTCTATGCCGTACTATTTTGGGGGGGTCAAAAAGGACCCTAATTTAGAGAATTACCCATACAATTCCCCAAAACATCCACCCTGAACCCTAAACCCTAAACCCTAAACTCTATCAAATTCGAAGGCCATAGCATTCCTTAAGGACGAAATGACCCTTAAACGTAGGGGCCCTATACCCTTATACTATGAATCCCTATATGGTATCTGAACCCTAAACCCTTTTAGGGTTCATTTCGTCCCTAAGGTCCCCCCCCGAAAAATCACAAGC
This sequence comes from Symbiodinium necroappetens, assembly GCA_905231915.1. Taxonomy (NCBI): domain Eukaryota; class Dinophyceae; order Suessiales; family Symbiodiniaceae; genus Symbiodinium; species Symbiodinium necroappetens. The sequence continues at coordinate 9,508 of CAJNJA010019822.1, forward strand.
AGCTCATAACGGACATATCTCGCCGGTTTTCTGAAGAGCCTAACTGCAAAGCGTGCTGAGTTAGGGGCCTTGTGGGCGTATTTAGGAAGTCGCGAGGGTTTAGTTCTTCTTTTTTTTTTTAAGGGGGGGTGTTTAGGGTTTTTGGGGTGTTTAGGGTTTTTGGGGTTTTTAAGAATTTTAGGAATTTTAGGGGTTTTTGGGGTTTTAGGGTTTAGGGTTAAAGTACAGCCCTCAATAGTGACACCGAGAGAGATACGGGAATCTGTCAGGGTGGAGACCCTAAACCCTAAACCCTAACCCCAAACCGTAAACCCTGAACCTTAAACCCTAAACCCTGAACCCTGAACCCTAAACCCTAAACCCTAAACCCCAAACCCTAAACCCTACACCCTAACCGCCCCAAACCCTAAACCCTAAACCGTAAACCCCAAACCCTAAACCCCAAACCCTAACCGCCCTAAACCCTAACCGCCCTAAACCCTGAACCCTAAACCCTAAACCCTGAACTGTGAAATTCGGAGCGCGCCTTTGTCACGTCACAGCAGGATCGCAGAGGATGAAGATGACAGTAGTCGGAAGCAGTCACGCACGCTCACT
>CAJNJA010019823.1:0-10103 GCA_905231915.1 Symbiodinium necroappetens
GCGAACACCTTTGAAGGTGTTTCAGGTCCAGGCCCGGAGAAAGGCCCCAAAGCCTAAGTAGGTTTAGGCTTTAGTGAAGTTTAGGGTTTAGGGCTAGGGTTTTAGGGTTTAGGGTTTAGGGTTTAGGAATTAAAGTCAGCAAACCTGAGAGTTTAGATGTTTTGGGGCATTTTGGTGCTCAATTTCTCAAGCCATCTGAAACCTTAAACCCTAAAATCTGAAAACCGCACCCGCAGGTGCAGATCATTGATGGCATGGACACGCTGACTGCTGCCTTGAACATTCTGCGGCTGGTCGTCCTGTCCAAAATGCCCGCCGGGGCGTTCATGAAGCTTGGCCAGCAGTGGTTTAGGGTTTACATAGGGTTTAGGGTTTAGGGTTCAGGGTTCAGGGTTTAGGGCTTAGGGTTTAGGGTTCAGGGTTCAGGGTTGAGGGTTTAGGGTTAAGGTTTTAGGGTTCAGGGTTTGGGGTCTAGGGTTTAGGGTTTCCAATCCCAGTGACGCAAACAGTGGCTTAAGGCTTAGGTACATAAACCTTATAAGAAGCTTCGGATTCTAGTAGCTGCAGCCCAATAACCCTCTCTCTTTGAAATTGCCAGGCTGTTGAGGGTTTTGGTTTACAACGAGGACTGTATCTATAAGGCTCGCGGTTGCCTTTGCTAAATGCCCTAAATTCCGAAAGTCAAACGTGACAGCACCCTTATAGCCTTCAACACACAATGTCCTCAATCCCTAAACCCTAAATCCTAAACCCTAAGCCCTAAGCTGCCCTAAACCCTAAATCCCTAAGCCCCTAAACCTTAAACCCCTAAACCACTAAACCCCTAAACCCTAAGTCCCTAAACCCCTAAGCCCCAAACCCCTAAACCCGAAACCCTAAACCCCTAAACCCGTAAACCCCTAAACCCCTAAACCCCTAAACCCTAAACCCTAAACCCAGACCTGAAGAGGCGAACAAGCGAAGCTAAAGATGCTTCAGCCCTAAGCCCTGAGTCAGCATCACGATCCTTGCTAAAAACAGGCCCCAACACCCCAACCTTAAATCCAAAACCCCCAGCCCAAAGCCCTAAACCGCAAACCCCGAGACTTAAACCTTCAAAGCCCGAAGGCTCTGACCCCTAAAACCCTAAACCCTAACCGCAACCCCAAAACCAAAGCCTTGTAAACCCCAACCCTGAGCCCTAAAACCCTGGACCCCACTCTCCAAGGTCCCAAAGCCAAAACCCTACAATCCTAAATCCCCAAGAAACCCTCAAACCCTAAAGCCGTCATTCCAAAACCCTACGGAACTAAGCTGGAGTCGTTGAGGCGGGAGTCGCTGGAGAAAGCGCCGCTGCAGCTGACGGCGAAGTTGAACAACATCTCGACACTTGGGTTTTGGGCTTTCTGGGTGTGCATGAGGCCTATAGTCTCCATTGTAGTTCCTTTTTTTGGTTCAACCAACTCTATATTAAGGAACCTAAAAGCTAACCCCCAAAAAAGGACTGCAATGGAGACAAAAGGGTGCTTTAGGGCTTTTAGGGATGAGAGGACTGTTGGATTTTTCGATGAGTGTCTCCTCCACTGAGGAAGCAGATCGATGCGGAGCTGAGAATCTGGGCTTTAGGGCTTCTGCGGTTTAGGGGTTTAGGGTTTAGGTTTTAGGGTTCGGGTTTAGAGTTTAGGAGTTTTGCTTGTTGGTTGTTCGGTGATTTGCGGGATTTTTGGGGCTGCTGGTGTTGGTTGTATTCCCGCCGGTCTTTGGAGCTGTTTTCTTTCCCTCGATGGACAGCATGTGGAGTGACCCTCAGGGTCCATGTACCCGAACAGTAAATACTTTGGCCTTAAAGTAGTCCCTATTTGGGTACCTTGGGACCAAAGTATCTGCGATTTGGGTACGTGGACCCTCAGTGTGATGGAGAGCTTGGCCGTCTTCGGTTTTGGCTTCGTCAAGACACGGTGGCATGCCGTGCACGGCTTGGCTGGCGAAGTCTCGATACATAAACATCTCATGCTTCTCTGCCCCCCTAAACCCTAAACCTTAAACCCTAAACCTGCTGGGAGAAAGGGCCACCACACTTACAAAAAAAAACCTAAAAACCAGGGTCATGAAGAGAGGATAGGGTTCCTTGTGTGGCAAAGCTTAGGTATGCTGTCTCACGGCGCGACGGGAGGCTTGTCACAAGAACTGGCTCTGGCTATGGGCACTGAGCAGGCGTGGTACATCTTCGTTGATTTGTTCCCGGGTTTTAAGCCACAGAGTCCCAGGCCCCAAGCCCTGCACCCTAAACCCTAAACCTCAAACCCTAAACCCCGTAAACCCGAAATACTAACTAAACCTCAAACCCTAAACCTCAAACCCTAAACCCTAAACCTCAAGCCCTATAAACCGTAAACCCTAGCCCGGGAGCCATAAATTTGAACTCCTCGACTGGCCCACCCGAACTCCAATCCCTCCATCCGAACAGTTCCGAGTTCAGGGCTTGGGGTTTAGGGTTTAGTGGTTTAGGGTTTGGTGGTTTAGGGTTTAGGGTTTACTGTTTAGGGTTTGGGCTTTAGGGTTTAGGGTTTAGGGTTTAGTGGCTTGTAGGGTTTATACGGTTTAGGGTCTGAGGACTTGAGGGCACTTGGTCTAGCCCAAAACGCCTTAACCAGAACTAACCCCTGAACCCTTATGCCCCCCTAGCGCCTAAACCCAAAACCCTTGCACCCCTGAGCCCTACGCTCGAACTCTACACCTTACCTTATACACTACCAAAACCCCACCATATTTGGTAGCTTCCCTATAAATTCTTTTTGTGGGTTTCTAATGATTAATGGGAACCTACAAGAAAGGCAATGGTAGTTTCAGGCAAGTGCTAGACTCCTGTTTCGACGTCGGAAGTCACAACTCTGTGGACCCAAGCTCGAAGTTGGTTGCAGGCTTGACCTGGTGGTCGTTTCGGATAGCTTAGAGGCCCCATAATATGTTATGGGAATACAGGGCCACCGTGTTGCTTACAGTTCAGCTATCCCGAGAAGCACGCGAGAAGTCGGACAGAGGGCTTGGGGTTTTTGGAATTGAGGGTTTATGGTAGGATTTTGAGTTTAGGGTTTAGGGTTTAGGGTTTAGGGTTTATGGTAGGATTTGGGGTTTAGGGTTTAGGGTTGGATTCAGGGTTTGGGACGTCAGGTTCAAGATGCGTTGCTTGGGCTGCACATGCCTGAGCTGGTTTTGCTGTGCTCTTGGGGTTGAGGTAGCGTTTGGGGGTCCAGTTCGGGGATCCACTGGAAGGTTGATCTGAACCAGATGAAGAGGGATCGGATCAACATGGTCGCGCACCTAGTGAGCCGAGTTAGGGAGATTCTGTCGGAAAGTACTTCCTAGATTCTAGAGCCGTGCCGTAATAGGGCCCAGGTACCCAATTAGCAGGGTTTTCGGTCCCTCAAAGGCCCTAAACCCCTAAACACCTAAACCCCTAAACCCTAAACCCTACAATCAGAGTATGGAATTTGGGACAAAAAACCCTACTATCAGGATACTTGGACTCTCTGGGCTAGGGGAGCAACTAGACTGAACGCTGAAACCCTGAAGACGTATAAGCCCTAAGCTATAGCACGGTTTAGGGTTTAGGGTCTATAGGCTTTATAAGGCGGTTTAGGGTGTGTAGGGTTTATAAGGCTTTGGGTTTGGGGTTTAGGGTTTAGGGTAGGAAGTTTCACGCTTAAACCCATCATTCCCTGCAAACCCTGGCCATACGCTTACATCACCCGAGCCCTGCGTCCTGGGCCTCATAGCCGAACATCCCGAAACCCTGAGCCCCGTCCGACCTGTCCCTAACCCCCAAACCCCTAACCCCTAAACCCTAAACCCTAAACCCTAAACTCCTAAACCCTGAACCTTAAACCCTAACCCCGAACCTAATCCGAGGTAGTGTAGTCGATCTTAAACCAGAATCCTCCTCGACACTAACACCCCTGTCCTCAGCCTTGTTTTGCTATAACTCTAACCATGAGGGTCTATCTATGTGTGTATATATATATATGTACATACTACTATTGTAATCATGGAACTAGGTCACCAAAACCATAATCGGGATGGTCTTCTGCGTCTTTTGGGACCTATACTTCCATAATGGTCGTATATATGACCGCTTAGCCCTCGAAGCCCTCGCCCGGCAGCCGTGGAACGGGTGGACAGAAGAGCAAAGGAAGCCTAGACGCTGCACCTGGCTGTAATCGCGTGGGCGATCGCGCAAAAATGCAGGGCTGATAGGTTGAGGCTGTACTGTACTGCGGGACCTTAACTCTAGGACATTTTCAGGTGGGTAGTTGCCGTGATAGGAGCCTTATGGAAGGTCTATATACCTTATAGAAGCCCTATATACCCTAAACTCCCCACCTGTAGTTTCCTTTGATTAACGCTGGGGGTCTTAATAATCAGGGTTTACCGGGCTTGGTTTAAATGTTGGGATCTTGATTTCTGACCGTTGGTATGACGTCCTCTGGGAGGGTATCTTCGCAGGGTTTTTCTGCAGGGGATACTCACATTCCCAGAATTGTCATGTGCAAGAGGGGAGGGGGCCATGGGCGTCGTACCTTGACGATGCCGTAGACGTTTTCCGCTCCATCCTAACTGCCCCACGGAGCAAGCATCTTACATAAACCCCGCAAGCGCCTAAGCCCTCCAAACACAAACCGAAGCCCCTTGCTCTAAGCCTCTGGTCCTGCGTTTCCTTCTCACCTAAAACTACCATAAGTAGGTTTTGGAAGGTTAAGGTAAGCCTTATAGAAGATGCTGGGTCTTGTCCCCAGGTGCTCTGTTTCGTCTGAAAAGCCCGCACTCTCAGGCGCCTCAACCTCGACACCGTAGGAGGGTTTAGGGTTTAGGGGTTTAGGGTTAGGGGTTTCGGGTTTAGGGGTTTGGGGTTTAGGCACCTAGGAGACCATTTCCCAATGCCTGAAAACTGGAAGCTATACACTTTGAGGGCTTGTTTGGCAAGGTCCAAATTCAGACATGGTTTAGACGTACGGCTTACAGGGTTTGCTTGCCTGAAGGCTACCTGCAAGAATGAAAGACCCCGAAATGTAACGTAAAAGGGCACAAGAAGTACTCACCAATCCCTCCGGGTTGTTGGGGGAATGCCAGCCCCAACCTCACCGAAAATCTGGAAATCTTCGATCCTTAGATTCAATTTGTTCGGGCCTCTTCGGATTTAGGGTTTAAGGGGTTCAGGGGTTAGGGCTTATAGGGTTTAGGGGTTTAGGCTGGTTTAGGGTTAAGGGTTTGATTCGACTGCAAAGGACGATGTTGAAGCTGAAGAAGGCGCCTGCTTCTTGAGTGGGCCTTGGGGAGCTGTTTGGCGGATCAGGGGGCCTGCTTGAATACTTATTGCCACTATGTTGCTTTAACTTTTGATTATTAGCATGAAATACTATATTATAGTCAAAAGATCTGTAACTATTGTTATTATAAGATTAAATACCTAATATACCTACTACCATTCCTTGAACCGGTGTTTAGGGTTTAGGGTTTAGGGTTTATAGGTTTAGGGTTTAGGGTTTAGGGCTTATAGGTTTATAGGATTTAGGGTTTAGGGTTCAGGGCCTCGTCGAGTCCGAACCTCAAGACCTGAATTCCAAGCCACCTGAGGCCAAACCTGAAGCCTTGAACCCCGAGCCACTAAACCTTGAGTTGAACTAAAGAAAACTACAGGTGGGGAGTTTAGGGTATATAGGGCTTCTATAAGGCTTCTAGAAGGTATATAGACCTTCTACAAGGCTCCTAGAAGGGTAACTACGCACCTGAAAATGTCCTAGATTGAACCTGAAAGGCTTGCTACGGAATATCGCCCAGGTGGGACGCTGGGTTTTGAGCTTCCTTGAGGTTTGAGGCACCCTGAAACAAACCTGAAGCTTACCTTAACCTACCAAAACCCCCTTTTTTTGTAGGTTCTTATTATAAACCCTAATATGGAATTTGTAGGGACGCTACAAAAAAAGTAGGTGCTGGTGGGTTAAGGTAAACCCCAAGAATCTTAATTATACCTTGTGAGGAAAAACACTGCATCATTCAGACCACCGTAATTCACATGGTGTAGGGCAGAGGCTAGACAAGGTACTGCAAGACACTGAAACTGTGCGTCAACGGCAAGGGCTCTACTCTACTGGTCCGTAAAAGCTGGCGCAACCTACCGCACCCTCGGCTCAAGCGTTTGCACTGCCAGCTTCGGCTCATGACATGACCCACATGAGAGGGCCACAGCCCAGTCCTCCGTAAACCTGTCCCTGCAAATGCATGAGGCCTATAACCAGCCTCTGAACACCTCTTCCCCGCAAAATGTTGAAATCGATGCCCAAATACCCTTTGAGTTTATATGTTATGGGTTTAGGGGTTGGGGTTTAGGGTATAAGGCTCCATGTACCCCTGAGCCCCAAGGCCCCCTGCAGCCCCTCCAGCTCTGAAACCTCCAAGGATGCAAACTTTAACCCCAGAACCGAACCCTGAGCCCTTGAACTTAAAAAGCATCCTCTTCCGTCGGCTGCTGTGCGCCCCCGCAATGCCCAGCAATCGGTGGGCGGCTCGAGAATCTAGGGGCTTGGGGCTTTATAGGGTTTATAGGGTTGGGGTCTATGCTCGGGGTTGAGTTTTCAGGGGTAAAGGTTGAGGGCTTGGAGAGGCTTTTTGAAGCTGGGGTAACATGGGTGTAGCATAGGGGCCTTAAATAAGTACCTATACTATTTTGGTGGCTCCTTGCCATTATTATCGTGTAACATCCCCCCAAAGCCCTCTTCTAAGTATAAAGGCCCCTACAGTAGAGTTTGCCTTAACCCATTAGAACCTACTTTTTGTAGGGTCCCGAAAAAAAATTCCACAGTAGGGCTTTATGACAAGAACCTACAACAAAGGGAGGTTTTTGGTAGGTTAAGGTAGGGCCTACCGAGGTTGAGGAGTTCAGAGTTAGGGTTTAGGGCTTAAGGTTTAGGGTTTAGGGGTTTAGGACCAGGCCGTCGGGGCCGTAGTCATGAGAATATGGTTTGGGGATATGGGCAGTTCTCGAAATTAGGGTCCCTTTTAGGGTTCCTTTTATAAGGGTGCCGTACTACATTGGGGACCTAAACAGGGAGACCCTACTTTAGAGATCCCCCAATTGCTACTCGTATATCGGCATATTGACGATAAACAAAAAGCAATTTTTGTTTTTCAGGCCCATGGTAGGGTACCAACTCAAGATCATTTTTTGGGGATTCTGTAAATGGGGGGGCCCCTTTCTGAGTATAGGGCTTGTAATTAGCTTTGGATTCATGCCAAGCTCTGAACACTTTTCGGCTTTCAGGTTTCTTCAGTCCAGATTCGTGGTCGATGATGGTACTCCAAATTCAAGAGAACCCAATCTTCTTGGCTGAAGGGGCGCTGCTCAGGACGGCATGGGGCATTTTCGTTTCGAGTTTCATTCCGCAGAGGCCGTCCGGCTGCCCCGAATCAGAGAAGACTGTTGGGGACATTCCGTTCGTCTTCTCAGGTTATCAGCCACAGGATTTCGATCTAGAGTTTAGGGTTTAGGGGTGTGGCGATTGCCAAGTGCCTTTGCTGCACCGGCCATCCAATTCAACAAGTGACCGAGCGCTTCCCTTTTCCCGGTGCCTTTTTGCCACTTTTTGTTTTTGTTGCGCTTACCTCTAATGCCCTACCTCTCATAAAGCCTAAAACTGCCATTACCTCTAAGTGCCCTACCCCTTCCTAATGCTACGGAAATTTTAGAATCCGGAGCGAATTTCAAGGCCCCCCCCCCCCCCCCCCCCCCCACCACGGTTCAGGGTTTAGGGTTAGTGCCGAAGGCAGAATGCGTCGAGCGATTGCCCGTCTGAGCGTCAGCGCGAAGGACTGGAAGGATGTCCATCGACAGGTGGGGCTTGGAGCTGGGGTTTAGGGCTTAGGGGGGGTCTGGCAGAGTTTAGGGGGTTTCGGGCTTAAGTTTAAGGGTTTAGGGGTCTAGGGGGCTAGGAGATTTAAAACCTTTAGGAATCAAGTATAACCCACTGGTACTCTAGTTGGCCTTAAGCCATTCTCCGAAATGAGGGTGCTACTCAACTTGGTGTGCCACCTGGAAATCTTGGTGCTGGCTACCTTCTGCTTCGTAGCTTAGGCTCAAGTGTCACATTGCGATGGCATCCTTAGCAGGCTTGCCGCAATGGTTCCAAACAGAAAGATTCGTGACCATGCCCATGGACGACTGAAGCTCACTACATGTTAACTAGCTATCCCATATTCGCATCTGTGACCTGCTGGAGATATACAATGGCAAAGGCCATTTGGGCCGGGCCAGTCACGCAATGCCTCTGTCTAGGACATTTTCAGGTGGGTAGTTAGCGTTATAGGAGCCTTATAGAAAGTCTATATAGCTTATAGAAGCCTTATAGAAGCCCTATATACCCTAAACTCCCCACCTGTAGTTTCCTTTAACTCTGACAGTTATTGAAGCCTGCAGAAGCACGAAATTCAGACTCGTTCCTGGCTATGTTGTGTCATCAGACCCTAAGTCCTAAACCCCAAACCCTAAACCCTAAACCCTGAGCTCCCCTTGGGAAAGCTGCCCTTTCGGGTTGCAGTGGTTTAGAGCTTTTGGGTTACAGTTGCCGGTTTTTGGGGGTGTAGGGTTCGGGTATGTAGGGTTCACCGTTTCTTGGCTTCAGTGTTTTTGGGTCTTGGGGGTCGGTATAGTCTAGTATCTTAGTATACTTTGGTATATTGCGGTATGCCCTACGGCATGGAACGGTACAGGGTTTAGGGTTTAGGGGTTCAGGGGTTTAGGGTTTGGGGGTTTAGGGTTTAGGGTTTAGGTCATCCGCCCTATATTCTTATGCCCTGAAGCCTAAACCCTGTTAGGCTTGCGTAGGCCGAACTTCCGTCCAAGACGCAAAAGAGCTCTCACAACGAAACCCTTTTGTAAACCCTATAAGCTTAAACCCTATAGACCCTGAACCAAAATCTGAAGCACCCTCAATTGCAAACCCAAGAGACTGCAAACACAACGCCCTAGAGCCCAAAACCTCTAAGCCTGAATTCGCCATGCAAGTCAGACATCCCGCAAAATTCTTTCAAGTCTTCAAAACGGTTTAGGGTTTGGGGTCCCCGAGCTCTGTGTGGGGGGCTGCCTGTGCACTGGCAGTAGGCTCAGGGGTGCTATCGCTTGATTTGGCCGCAAGTGATCGCTGGGGCGCCAGAAGCAGACCAACCCACACGTCCCATGCCACACGGCGTGTGGCCTCCTCTGACACCCTCTCACTCTCTCGATCTCTCACCCTTACACCTCCCACGCTTCGATGGCGCTGGCCACATGCGGCTGCCAGTCCTGCAGGCACCTAGGACATTTGCCTCCCGGCATCGCGGCGAGGCTGCTGCCAACCAAGCTTACCAACCGCCCAGGGCCCCGGTTCCCGGGTGCCTACTCTAGGATGGCTGCTCCGCAAGATATGTCTTGTTATGCAGCGGGGGCCCTCCTAACCTGTGTGCATGAGCAAGCCTATAGCTGTGACCACTCTTTTCATTTCCGGGCAATGACGTTTTACGGAGCCTGGGGCGCCCTGCCAGTTTGAACTCCAAGCGCGGAGGGGCAATGACGGTTACGGAGCCTTTGACATGCCGGGAGGGATAGCGCCTTAGGCATGGCCCCGTCCGTAAGGGGTGCCGCTTCTCACTCCCTCACTCACTCGCTCACTCACTCTCTCCGTCGTCTATATCCTGTCTATGCGGACTTCTGTCTTGAATCCTAAGTCACTAAGCCCCAACTCAAACCTTAAACCTATAAACCTATTCCCTAAACCCTAAAGCTTGAACTTAAAACCCTAAATCCCAAAGCCGAAACCCCAACTCTCAGAGATTATTGATAGTGCATCCCAGAAAGAGTTGCAGCTGGATTTGGTGATCAGTGCGGGATTCCCTATACCTTACCCCAAGAGCCGGTGGATAGTGATGATGTTCCAATCTCCTGGCTTCTACTAGTCCCAAATCCTAAACCTTAAACCCTAAACCTAAACCCTAAACCTAAACCCTAAACTTTAAACCCTAAACCCAAACCCTAAACCTAAACCCTAAACCCTAAACCCTAAACCCTAACCCTAAACCCTAAACCCTAGATCGGAAGA
>CAJNJA010019826.1:0-10102 GCA_905231915.1 Symbiodinium necroappetens
CTCTCTCTCTCTCTATACGTGTATGTTTGTGTGTGTATATATAACACAAATCATTGGCGTTTCTCTGCCTCCCTGTTAATCTATAAACAGATGGGCAGTTGAGTTTGGTACATCCTGACCTGTTCTGGCATGGGCATAGACTTCACCCCAAGTCTAACCTGCTCGCGCCCTCAACCCCAAACCCGAAACCGTTCACCCCAAGTCTAACCTGCTCGCGCAGCTCATGTACATCGGCCCGGCTGGCTTCGCCGGCGGTGACACTGTCGTCGGTGGGGGAGGGGCTTGAGAGTGGGTTCGGCTAAACCTCAGAACCCTAGAGCCCTAAAGCCCTAAAGCCCTAAACCCCTTTAAAAGAACCCTAGAACCCTGAACCCTAAACCCGGGCTTTGAAGTAGTTCTCGGACCTTGGGTGTAAGTCATAGGCCGCATGCCTTCAACCGCCAACCCTCTAAACCCCAGAAGCCCAACCCTAAACCATGAGACTTCGGGTTGGAGGCGTAGGGTTTAGGCCTTTAGGGTTTAGGGCTTGGGACTTGCAATTGCTTGGTTTGCCCGGGCTTGCTGTCCGGATCTTTGGGCCTTTCTTTTGTGGATGGGAAGCTTGGGGCCGTTAAGGGGTTTTATTTGAGTTACCAGAATAATAGGGATCTATAGTAAATAATAATATGGTTTGTCTATTATTGGTAACTTAAACTAACTCCCCGAACAAGAACCCAGGGTAATTAAGCTTAGTGCTCGCCGTGCTTGTGCTGACATCTGCTCACGGCAGTACTCCTCCACGCGTTCCCTTTGGGACAACTAAGACGCAAGAGTCACAGGCGAGGGTCAAACAGGCTGTCGCCACGGGATTTCCCGATGGACAGGCCCTGCCGAGACGAACGTATCTTTCGGTGTTCGAATCGTCGATGCTGGTGGACCTGCGCTGCACTACCCTGGACTGACCAGTCCTGGGATGAGTGGAGGAGCCGTGCTCTCAGGATAACCTGACCAACCATATGTTCACTCAGATCGTACAGGAAGGCGCTGACTGAGACGCGTTGTGGCGTTCATAGATCGGCAGTTGATGGTCGTAAGCTTCGCGAAATCACCAAGTCAAGAAGTACGACCCGTCTGAAAACCCGAAGAAGGTTGAGACTGGCGGAATTGAAGATGATTTGGCGCAGCTTCTCTTTGTGCCAGACCCCCAATGGTCTGAACAAGATTGCGGTGGCTTTTGCTCGTGCGAGGTTCAAGAACCCCAACGAGGTCGAGTCCGAAACGAACAATAAAGCTCCCCCACCTAAACAAAACACCTGATGTGCCGTTGTGCGTGCGCGATTTCTCCGTGACTCGTGCGCCGTTTCCGTTTTGGTTGTGCGAACTTCGGTCTTCGACCGTTCTGGCTCTGGGCCGGACCTTGGGCTTCCCAGTAACTGCAATATCTCCCAATTAAGGAATATACCTTAAATTATAATAGGAACCCTAATAAGATTTAAGGTCTATTCCTTAATTAAGGATTTTTGGAGTCTCTGGGTTCGTGCTCCACTTTTTTCAAGGGTCCCAGAAGTGACGGAGGAAGAGGCCAGCCATGAGAGTCTCGAAGAGCTGCCACAGAATGGGGTTCCTTTTCGTGAGTTTTGTCAAGAGCCGGGATTTGCCGCCCTTAAGCCCTACAAACCCTAAACCCTAAACCCCTAAACCCTAAATGCTAAACCCTTAAACTCTAAACCCTTAAACCCTAAACCCTTAGTATCAAAGCATTCGCCATGGAGCTGGTCGAGTCGAGCTTCACGAAGCCGAACAAACAAACCCTCCCGAGTTCGTAGATCTAAGCCCTCAGCGGATCTTTTTTCGGAACCAGATCTTCAACAAACCCCTAGAGAATGCTGGAGTCTCTAGGTTCCCATCTCGATGCGCCAGGGGTGGGATTTGGGCGGGTGTAGGTTTGAGGCCTGCGTGATGCAACAGAAGCAAGTAGTTGAGAGGGTTTAGGGTTTAGGGTTGCAATAATAAAGACCACGGGCAGGAACAAGAATCACTGTCATTGGAGGAACAAGACTAGTACCGGCATGAGTTTGAAGAGTCACCATGGCTCCCAGGCACTAGTTGCGAGCTCCTACAAACCTCGTGCAACACATCAGCATCTTCACCTGCGAATCCTCAACCCTAAACCCTAAACCCGAAACCGTCTCGGCAGGTGTAAAGCTCGACGAGAAGCGGAGCACCTCTGACTGCGATGGCCTGCGCGCTGGCAGAATTGTTTCGGGGGCTACTCCATGAACGATGATAGTCATGATGACGGCGATGATGATGTCTGCACGTGACAGTGTTGCGACCGGCTGCAGTGGGATGTCTGGTTGATGAGCTACTGAAATAACAGGGACTTCGTCTCTAGGATCAGGGACATCGGCTTTCAGGGCTTTGAAGAGGCCCGATTCCTTGAAGGCAAGCGGTGTAAAGTCTTGGAACCCGAGGTCCCTAACCCATCGGTTCTCTAAATCATGGTCCCTTTGTAGGTCCGCAAAATAGTACGGCACCCTTATAAAAAGGACCCTAACAGGGAGCCTACTTTACAGAACCTACCCATTTGTTCATACCAGGAGCTGCACGTTCCCAAGTCTGCAACCTGAACCCTATGTCTCAATCACCCCTGAAAACACCGAAAACCAAGGGTTTAGGGTTTAGGGCCTTAGGGTTTAGGGCTTAGGGCATTAGGGCTGAGGGTTTGCCGGGAAACCGGATGCCACTGACGGATCCTGGCAGGTACAAGGGAGAGAGGTACTTCCGCTGTCAGCCCGGCCATGGCATCTACCAGGTATGCTGCTTAGGGCTTGGGCGTTGGGGTTTAGGGTTTGAAGGGGATCCTTCATACTATCATGCTCGAAAAAGACCCCAACGCCCTATAATGTGGAGGTCGGAATAAGCAATAAAACAGTACCCCTTATAGCCTATTGCCCTCAATCTGTTCTATTTGTAGTATAACAAACCTTCAAAACTCCATTCTAATTGTTAAGGTCGCTAACTCTACTTCAACATGTGCTGGCTTTGGGGCTTAGAGTCTAGGGTTGGCTACTGTTCAGTCGTAGGTACATCCATCCATCCATCCATCCATCCATCCATCCATCCATCCTTCCATCCATCCATCCATCCATCCATCCATCCATCCATACATACATACATGCGTACACACGTACATACGTACATACGTACTTACGTACATCCATCCATCCATCCATCCATCCATCCATCCATCCATACATACATACATACATACATACATACATACACATACTTGTATGTATGCTTGCGAAGGTCAAGATTAGGCACCGCAGCGTCCTTTTCAGCATACGGCGCCAAGATTTTTTTGCGAGTTACCAGGGGTTCCTTTGAATGAGTCCTGGCTCTGGTCAGTGTCCCTCGTCCAGAGCCCGGAGGGGGGTTCAAGCAAGGGGTTGAGAGCTGTGAGCGCTCCCTATCCCTTTACCTCTTTAGCACCCAACGTTCAACAAGATGCGGTAGAATCAAACATACATATATATATATATAACTGGTGGCGACCCTAAACCCAAAAGCGAGGACAAGGAGAATAGTCTTGAAACCCACAGCCCCAAGACCTAAACCGTGAACTATCCAGAACCGCCGGGAGGCAGTGGAGGAAGTGGAACTGGCCAGTGCCCCAATTCTCGAGGTTAAAGTTTTCAGGATTTCGGGCCCAAACTTGGGCCACAGTCCAGAGAGAGAGGGAGGGAGAGAGAGAGAGAGAGAGAGAGAGAGGCGGGGAGGGAGGGAGGGAGGGAGGGAGGGAGGGAGGGAGATGGTGTCTAGGATATGTGTGTAGGGCTCATAAGATTGAGCTGTATGGGGAGAGGTCAGTTCGGTTTGAGTGCACTGGCATTACGCTGACTTCGAATTCACTAAGCCCGAGAGCTCTCAAGCCTGAGAACTCTTTCCGAAACCATCGCGCTGCAGAGTCTAAGTTTTGCTTTTTAGAGGAACCTATACATCCCAATGCTCCACCGAGTGGCCTGTTATCTTGAAGCGAGTCTCTGCCTCGAAGGGTTCGTCCTAGAATCTTAGAACGCGATGTAAGTTCGCGTGAGAACCCCTCCTGGAGCATTTTACGACAAGCCCATCTGTGCTTACGTGCTTGCAAGAAGCATGACGTCTTCAAGACCTGGTCTGCACTGACCAGCCCAGCGCTGCTTCGGCAACCCTACGATACTAAAGCGCTCCCAGCCCTCAAGCCGTGAACCCTGAAACCCGAAACCCAACCCCACAAGCCGCAGAGATGAGGTATGAGATTCCACCGCAGACGAAACTCCCTAAATCCTTCAAGCGAAACTCCTACACCCACTTAATTCTCGAACCCTCTCTCAGAAAGCCTGTAAACCCAATAACCCCAAGTCCAAAGTCGCCACACCTCTTTAGCACCCCAACCACTGGAAACCCTACCACAACCGGAGCCTACCCTAAACCCCAAAGGCCCTAAACCCTGGACCCTAAAGGCCCTAAACCCTGGACCCTAAAGGCCCGAAACCCGAGGTTCCACCGGAGATGGCCGACGAGGATGTGCGCCAGCTTGCCATGCCCGGCTCTCAGGGTTCAGGTTCGCAGTTTTGGGTTTAGGGTCGATAGAGATTGTGAAGGGTTGGGTGCCAAAAACGTTTTGAACGAAACGTTTTGCCCGAAAGTTTTGACCGAAACGTTTTGCCCGAGTTTCTTCGTGTGGAACCTGGGGGGGCCTGGATTGGCTGGGCTGGGCGGGCCTGCACGGTGGGGGGGGGAGGGGGGTGGGGATCAACATGAACAATGATCTTGAACCTGGGGCTGGGTGAGGGCTGGTGGGCTGGGGTTGGCGGAGGCCGGGAGTGGCTGTGCAGGGCTGTTGGGGGGTGGGGCTTGGTTTGGCTGGGATGAACAATGAGACGCGGGTCTTAGGAATTCGGGTTCCGTATTTGTGTGTTATAGTGTAACATACCCCCCCAAAACGAAGACCAGGTCAAGAAAGGAAGCACTTCAACAGACCTGAACCGGGCCTAAACCCTAAACCCTAAGCCCCAAGCCCTAAACCCTAAACCCCAAGCCCTAAACCCTAAACCCTAAACCCTAAAGCCTAAACCCCAAACCCCAAAACCCCAAACCCGAAACCCTAAACCCTAAACCCCTAAACCCCTAAACCCCAAGACTTTAAGCCCCAAGCCTTAAACCCCCAAACGCCGAATCCAGGTCCCCGGCCCCGGATGCAGAGACCTTCAACTTGGAGATGGAGTTGGAGCAGCGGGGGCCTTAGGCCGTAGACAAGGTACCTCTTAAGGTTTAGGGTTTAGGGTTTCGGGGTTTAGGGTTTAGGGCCTTAGGCCCTGCGGTTTAGGGTTTAGGGTTCAGGATTTAAGGGGTGAGTTTTCCTTTAAGGGTTCTTTTCTCCTTCCTAAGGGTTCCTTTCAAGGGGTTCCTGTGAAGGATACCTACTATAAGGCTTCTGAGCGTTCAGGTGTTTTAGGAGGGTTTAGGACTGTTTTCGGCTTAGGCTGCCGGATTTCTCAAAAGATCGATACGGCTTAGCCTTGGGATTTGGGGACTTAGGGGTTTCAACGGTTCAGTTAGGGCAGGGCCGTTGGGGTTTGGACTTTGGAGCGTAATACAGTCTTGCGGTTTGGGGTCTTAGAGTTTTGGTGCTCCATGGGTTTAGGCTTTCTCCGTTATTCGAGTCAAAGGTGTTCGTTTTGGAGCTTCAGGTTTGGGGTGTTACGGTTTTGGCTCATTCCGAGTGGCGCATGTCATAAACTTGCATAGCTCTACGAGCAAGTACGACGGTTTGGAGTTTCGGGGCTTACTTGGCTTCCGGTGGAACGGGATTTAGCTTCGGATTTGGGCTTGGGTGCTTGGGTTTTCTGGCTCACGCATTGGGTTTGTGGCTTCTTTTATACCCTAAACCCTAAACCCCTAAACCCCTAAATTAATCGCTGTCAGTGTTTCCTGGCCCCAACCCCCCGCCAAACCTCCTGCAGGCTTAAGCCCTAAGCACCCTCGGGCCTGACGCCCTAAACCCGGACCCGCGAACTGAGATCCTCAAAGGGTAAGATAATCCAGTATTTTCTATAAGAGGCCATCAAAAAGAAGCGTAAAATTACGACCATTCCGATTCCCTAAGGTCCCTTATTAAAAGCCCTGTTTTAAACACTAAGATCCTTCCATTCAACCTCATACATCACTAGGCTCAGGGTATAATTCTAGATTTGTCACGAGTACGGCCCAAAGCCTTGAAGCCTAAAGCCTATAGTAAACCCCAACAAGTTGGAAACAGGATAAGGACAATGAGTGCTGGGATTCTCTGTATATTGCTCTTAAGGATCGAAGCTATTGGGTTTCCAACTTTTGGGTTTCGGAACCTCCGCGGGGATCGTGCAAGCTTTAAGCTCTTGCGCACATGCCAAAAATGCGGGCGTAGTGTTTGCAGGTGATATAGTATAGACCCGAATCCTAAACCCTAAGTGTTGACGCCCCTACATGACCGAATCCTCGGCCCCAGACCGAAAAACCCCGAAAGGGCAGTAGTCGCAAGGCTGATCGGCCTCCGCGATGTGAAGGTTCGCATGTGGGTAGTTTTCTTTAAATTCGGAGCCCTTTTGAGCTCCCCAAAATAGAAACTTAGTACGGCAGAGCCGCAAAAGGGGACCCTAGTTTTGTCAACCACCCACGTGTGTTTTTTGTCTGGACCTTTGGCTCTCAATGTTGGGGTTTGTCGTTTAATGTTGGTCTTAATAATTACCTATACTGTTTTTGGGGTTCCTTATTAGGGTAAAAGTATCCTTTACCCCCCAAGTGCTATTCTAATTATAGCAACCTTCTATATTAGGGTCTACATTAGGGCTTACAGGGCTTAGGGTCTCCAGTTGGGGTTTGTCCACCGGCTTCCATGAGTTTAGGGTTCAGGAATTAGGGTCTCAAGTTTGGGCTGCTTAGGGTCTACCCTAAACCCGAAACCCCGTTTTGGGTCCCTGGTTTTCTGAGACCGGGTATCAAGATGGGAGCTTCAGCAGGCAGTGTACCACACCCCTTGCCTTCTGTGATCTCCTGAGCGCAGTTCCCTGCAGGTTTAGGGTTTAGGGTTTGGAGTTTGGGGTTTCGGGTTTTGGCTTTAGGGGTTTCAACACACCCCAAGCCCCCAACCCTAAACACCACATGCCCTCGTGAAAAAGCCGCGGCCGACACCTTAAGCCCTAAACCGACACCTGAAGCCCTAAACCCAAGGCCTAATCTACCTATAACTCGGTGATTGTCTTAATGTTCCAGGCTCTTCCGAGATCTGCGCAGTGCTTACACGTGCTCAGGGGACGCAGCAAGTAGGATATGGAGTTTAAGGTTTAGGGCCTAGTGGAGTTGTAAACCCCCGAAATATGAAAGAGGGCTGTTCCTAGTTGTAACCCTACTTATAACCTATGCACTGGTCCCTGACTCGTGAAGTACCGTGGGTCGTCCTCCCGAGCCGAAACCTTCGAAACCACCCAGGATACCCTAAACCCCTAAACCTTCAGCGCTACACCCCAAACCCCGAAACCCGAAACCCCAAACCCTAAACCCCTAAACCCTAAACCCCCATACCCTCGGCGTGAGTGTATCGGGTCTAGCATTCAGGCTACAAACCCCCGCGTCCCCCAAAACCGCCACTTCCCTACCGAGACTTTAAACCGAAGGATTGTACCTCCGAAGCCCGCAACCTTTAGCAACCATGAGAAACCCTAAACCTACCCAAAGGGAAACTTAAATCCTAAACCCCAGACCCTAAACCTCCTGTAAAGTGTAAAAACCTCGGGGGAACCGTTTAAGGAACGTGCAGGATAGATAGCTGGAGGCATGTTTGACGCGTCTTGCCCAGTCCTTGCACTTGGATGCTGAGCGACGTATCAGTCAGCCCCTGGACGAAACGTACCTTGGAGAATCTCCACAAGTGTCGCCGAGCGCAGTTTCAGTGAACAGCCGTGGGTCGTGAGTGCACAAGGCCATTGCGCTGCAAGGAAGCCCCAAAGCTTGGATGCGTGGGTGTCTGCAGTACAGAGAACTACTGCAACCCAGTGTGCAGTTCCGGACCGCAGCCGTCAGAATGCCTACGAAGTGTACTCATCCGTCAGCCACCACGAGTGGCGTAGAGCAGCTGTTCAGCAAGGCGAGCCACTTCCTTACTCCCTCCCGGAAGCATATAGCGTCTGAGAATCCTTGGGGAACCGATTATATTTAGGGCCCAGGGTGTCAGAGTTTTTGGCTTTAATGTTGGGGTTGACTGCTTCAGTTTTTGGGGTTCGGGGCTTGGGGCTTCAGGGTTTCGCGCCTAGGTTTTTGATGGCTTTCTGGAGGTTGAGCGTTTAGGGGTTTAGGGTTTAGGTAGGGTGTAGAGCGAATCACAGAAAGTTGGAACGTATGTTTAGGAGGACTAGTGCTAGGAGGATGAGTGCTAGGATCCTTTATACTTTACCTTAAAAGGCATGAGGATACGGTTGATGATAGAAATCCTGCATTACCCATAATAAGGAATATACCATAATTCCCATAGTTTAGGGTCCTTAAGGTAATGCAGGATTTATACCATCAACAGCATTGACGTCCCAACTTTCTGCCTTCCACTGTAAAAGTTTTGACAGTCGAGAGTCGCCTTCTGGGATGGCATGCCCAGAGAGCCCAAGACCCCTTTAATAAGGAATACACACCTTAAAGTTATAGGGGCCTTAATCTTATGATTTTAGGGTTTAGGGTTTAGGGTTTAGGGTAAGGTATGTTCCTTAATTAAGGGGTCTTGGGCTCTCTGGGTGGCAGGAGTCGATCCGCCATTCAAGGAACTACATCGAGGTGCAGCCGGGAGCCTCAATGCCAGGTCTTGGGTTACCGGAGATCCCTGAGCTCCTTCAACTTTAGTGCTCCTTGAGTCCTCGAGTTCCTTAAGCCCCAAGAGCTCCTGCAACTAATTTATGCTATTGCTTCTTAAACCCCTGAGCTCCTTAAACCCCCGAGTTCCTTAAGCCCCAGAGTTCCTGACTGAAGCCTACGACTGTAACAAAGTCTCGTCTGCACTCCCCCGAGCAAGCACGAGACCAAGGCTCTTTGCCTTGTGAGAACCTTAACGGAGCCCAATAAAGCCTTTAATTCAAGGTAACCCTATGAAAGTCCTATAGTTGGGCCCGAATTTTGCCGCATGGAGAAGCAATGAATGCTGGAAGGTAGAGGTCAGCTACAGGTCAACCAGAATACAGGCACGAAGTACCACACACAAGGCACGGACCAAGCGCCAGAACCCAAAGACCTGTTGCTGCAGAACTCAAGAGCTCTAATTTGGCATAACCGTCTATACCCATAAGCGAAACCTGAACCCTAAACCTAAACCTCAAATGCCAAATCCTAAGCCCTTTTGCACCAAACTCCCAAAGCGCACCCAAAGCACTCCCATTGAAACCCTGAACCCTAAAACCCCCGACCCTTAAAAACCAAATAATTTCATCTCCGATAAAGCCATCAAAAGGAACCCTCTAAAGTCCATAGAAAGGTGTAAAGTAAAGTGCTGACAAGGAAACCCCTCAAAGCCCCTCCCTACGCCCTAAGCCCTGAACCCTGACAGGAACCTTCACTTAAACGGGTCCTGGGACTTGGCAACTACAGGGTTATTTAAATATGGTAACGACACTTATAACTTATGACTCAAAAGGGCTATAGATATGGTAACTATTCCCTTTCACTAGTCATGCTATGGTCATGATAACCTTCCTCAGTAAATCCCGTCATCCTCCAAGTTGAATATACGCCCTCCCAAGGCGGCGCCGCAGCGCAGTTACTGGCGACCAGAGCGCCCGCCCTTTGCACTTCGCCTTTATGCAGGGCACGCCAGGTTCGGGCCCGGGGTTTTTAAGGGTCTTAGGGTTTTGGGGTGTAGCGTTTAGGGTTAAGGGTGCAGGGTGTTCGGGGTTTTAAGGGTCTCGGGTTTTGGGTGATTTGGAGTTTTCGGAGCTTTAGGGTTTCGAGTTTTTCGAGTTTGGAGTTGCAGGGGTCAGGGTTTGAAGGGCTTAGGGTTTCCATGAGGGCTCTCTCTCTCTCTCTCTCTCTCTCTCTCTCTCTCTCTCTCTATATATATATATTTTTT
>CAJNJA010019828.1:0-10101 GCA_905231915.1 Symbiodinium necroappetens
CCAAAGGGTCCAAAGTACCAATATAGTAGAATGTAGGGTTTCCATATTAGGAATTGTTATTATGATTTGGGAAAGTATCCCCCATAACAGCACCTAGGACCCTTTGGGCTTGTGCCTTTTTTCATGTCACAGGGCACTTTCCGATTGCTTCGTGCATGCGATTTGGGCTCAGTGCTTTAAAGCTTCAATTTACAGAGAATGACAACCAGACCTAAAATCGTCCTTACTCGTATGACTGGAGTCTAGTCGCAGTAAATACTGGCGAGGGCAAACCAGCTGCAAAAGCAGCAGTGCAGACACATGGGGGGTTTCCGAAAATAGGGGACCCTAATATAGTACTCCAAATAGTAGGATCCTTATTATAAGGACCCCAAAATCAGGTACCCCTTATTTTCGGAAACTCCCACATCGGTCTTCAGAGCTGCCCTCAGGATGTTCCTGCAAGGCCTAACATCCGCTCTAAGCTTGACAGCGGTTGGCCCCAAGAATGACTTGGGCCTTAGGGTCTCGGGGTTAGGGATTACCCAACTTACCCATGCCCCGCTAAGGGTCCCTAAACCCTATAAACCCTAAACCCGAGACACCCGCCGTGGACTAACTCCAAAGCACTGTGGCCTGGGAACCGTCGCCGCCATTGCCCATACACCCTCTGACCCCCCAACAGAAAAAGCATAGCTCCGACCTTTAAAGACAGAACCTTGAAACTATTGGGTATGTCACGTCAAGCACCCTAAACCGACTATCCTGAACGCTAACCTAAACCCTAGAAACCCTGAACTCCTCTAAACTGCAAGCCCCGAAGACCAAAGCCAAGCCCTACTCAAAACCCTATACATCCTTCCGCTTTTTTCCCCGATCTCGATGTCGAAGCTAGTCGGGCTCCTCAGGAAGCAGCTCCTCATCCTGCGAAACCATACAGGGCCAGAAAAGCGCTCTCGGAAAATGCAGCCGGGATCCTTGATGTGGTCTAAGGTATGTATGCATATGCATACATATATATATATATACACATCATATCATATCATATCATATCATATCATATCATATATACACACTGACTGATTGTGTGTGTATGCTTTTCGAAAATATCAGGGATCCTTCAAACTTCGGGGTCTTGGGCTTCTGACGGGCCTCGTACCTGGGACCCAGGGGCTATACAGTGGGCTGAAACCAAATGAGTCTAGATTCTTGGCCTTAGGGGTCTAGGGTTTAGGGATTCTTGGCCTTACGGATTTAGTGTTTAGGCCTTTAGGGTTTAGGGTTTAAGCCTTGAATTTTACGCGCTGGTCGCACCTCGCACATCCTCACCATGCTTCAGCATGGAACCCTCGAAGCCAGCAGTTATAGATGCTGGAGCTATACACCCTAAACCCTAAACCCTAAACCCGGCTGTCGACCCAACGAGAGGCCACCAACAGCATCCCCCCTCTCTCCCCACCAGAGGTCGAAGCCCTCCAAAACCTCATAGAGTCAACCCCAAAACCCAAAACTCTAAATCCTAAACCCTAAACTCTAAACCCCAAACCCTAAACTCTAAATCCTAATCTAAACCCTAAACTCTAAATCCTAAACTCTAAATCGTAAACCCTAAACCCCTGACTACTGGGGACTGTGGACCCTTTTGGGCCAACTCGCAGCTCGGAACGCAGCAGAGTTCCATGGGCCTGGCACCGTTCCTGTCAACATCGGGTTCTTCAAGGGTTCTTTCAATTAGAGGAAACTACAGGTGGGGAGTTTAGGGTATATAGGGCTTCTAGAAGGCTTCTATACGGTGTATAGACCTTCTTTTTACAGGGTTGCAAAAAGAGGGTCATAATAGTTCGAATGGAGAACCTATAGTGATAGTAATGATTGATAGGGACATATAGGGACTGTATGGGGTGATATTACAATGTCTTTTGGCTTCTATACTAAGCCCCCTCAAACCCTCTCAAACCCTCATCCTTACATCTGAGCCTATAAACCCTAAACCCTAAGCCGTCCTGGCAAACAGAGCGGAAATGCTTGTCGATGGCTTCGAACGCGGCCACGGCCGCCTGGAACCTGATGATCCGAAAACACGCTTCGGTGACTTCCTGTCAACATCTCAAACGCCTCATGTAGGGTCTTGAAAATCAGCCCGAGGCTTCGGTGACTAGATTATCTAGACTAGCCCTTGTTCAACAATCTTGCCATCCTTCCCAGACATGTTGCGGTGGTTGGGGATGCGATTCCCACTCCCCCCCAGGCGGGTGGTCCTCGCACCTCGTGACTGAACTGGTTGAAAAATCCTTTTATGTGAGCCGTGATGGAGCACATCAAGGCCTCATCCTGACACGTGGCAGCGAAACAGCCCAGCTATCGACAGCCAAGACTCCGACATGCCGCCCGAACCCTGATATTCGTTTCCAACTGTCTTGCAAACCCTCCTGGATCCTAAGAGTGCTCCGGTGTTTGACTCTCCCCCCCCTCGTTCCCACATCCCCGTTTTTATTGGATTTTGGACCGTTCACGGTGCCAGTTGGATGAGCTCTGCACCTATACCTCTATCATATATATATACACACATGTATATATACATATATATATATACACACACAACATCTACCTACCTACCTACCTACCTACCTATCTACCTATCTATCTATCTATCTATCTATCTATCGACCTATGGTTATCTATGTACATTATGTTAGAAATATATGTATGTCTGTATGCATGCATGCATGCATGCATGTATGTATGTATGCGTGTATGTGTATATGAGTGTATGTGTGTATGTGTGTATGTGTGCATGTGTGTATGTGTGTATGTGTATGTGTATGTATATGTATGTATATGCATGTATACGGATATGTATGTATATGTATGTATATGTATGTACATGTATGTACATGTATGTACATGTATGTACGTATGTACGTATGTATGTAGGTATGTATGCGTGTATGTGTATATGTGTGTGTGTATGTGTATATATATATATATGTGTGTGTGTATGTGCATGTGTGCATGTGTGTACGTGTGTACGTGTATGTGTATGTGTGTGCATGTATATGTATGTATATGTATGTATATGTATGTATATGTATGTATATGTATGTACATGTATGTGTGTACATGTATGTACATGCATGTACATGTATGTACATACATGTACACGTATGTATGCATGTATGCATGTATGCATGTATGCATGTATGCATGTATGCATGTATGCATGTATGCATGTATGTATGTATGTATGTATGTATGTATGTAATTATGCAGTAAATCTAAATGCCAAGGAACCCCAAACAGATTAAGAGAGTTGGTAAGTAGTCAGGCTCTTAAGCCATACAGACCCTCAACCCTAAACCCAAAGCCCTAGATGTACCCATAACCTTCGGGCAAATACGCCAAGTCGCTGTGCAGTCCATTCCGCTGCAGCCTCCTCTTCCAGGTCTTCCTTTATTGGCTTAGGGTTCTACAGATTGTTTTCGGGTTTAGGGCTTACAGATTGGGGTTACGTTTATATAGGCTTCCACGGAATAGGGTCTGGAGTTTAGGATTCCAGGGAATAGTGTCTGGGGTTTAGGGTTACAGGGTTTTGAGGAACATCAGTTCCCATGTCTAAAACCACATAAGGTCACACGCTTGCATGACATGTTTCGGCAGCTATGTGAATCAGACATTGCATCAATACATGGATCGAAGAACCCTTAACCCTAAACCCAAATGCCTAAACCTTTCCTGGAGCTGAAAGGTCATGAATAGCCGAAGATTCCCTAGCCACAAGTTGCCCAATCGACGTGCTAGCGTTCTGAGTGTAGAGTTTGCTCCTATGTCTCTTACACCACCAAGCAGGATCTATATCCGAAATCATAAATAAAAACAGCCCCAGACATAGAAGGTCCGATAACCAAATTTCTCGACTTGGGTGACCTGAGCCCAGTCCCAAGTCCTGAATTCCAAGCGCAGAAAAGCGAGACAAACTCTGTGCGTGGATAAACTTCAGCCGCAGAAGCACCCAAACCACTGAACGCCTTACTTCCACTAAACTGTCCGATCACGGCGGGTGGCTGGCTGCTTGTCCGGGTGACAGCGCAAGCCTTGGCCAAAAGATTGCAACGGGGCGACGCGAGGTCTCTCTCATCGGGGTTTATCACGAGTCACTCTAGCTTCCACAACTAATTCGGACACGACAGCTCCTTAACCTGCATAGGAAGTCTGGCCCCTGTGCGATTGCTCCATAAGACGAGGTTCCGGGGTTCGAGGTACAAATTCTTGCCCCTAAAACCTAAGAGGCCAAGGCAAAACCCCAAACCTCCAAACCCCCAAGCCACATTACGTCCTATAGCTCCGGGCCGAGACCTATACCACCTTCTTGCAGAGATGAAGATGGTTCGATCCTCATCCCACCCAGGCTACTTGCTGTGATTTTTTGCGGGGTTACCGGTGCAGACTGCAAGCCAAGAGTTACTAGAAACTCCAGGCTTGGGTTTAGGGTTTAGGGTGTAAGGTTTATGGAGGTTAGGGTTGAGCTTAGTTCGGAGCAGGGGTGTGGAAATGTGGGTTTAGTTTTAAAGAAAGACCCCCTTATACCGTATTCTTTTAGCACGTATAGCTCCTACCTAGGGTTCCGGGGTGTAGAAACTGCGGGTTTGCAGGGTCTTTGGGGTTCAGATCTCTCATAGTTTCTGAATTCATAAACCGAAAATAAGTGTACAATTTCAGTTTTTAGAAGGGATTAGATTACCATGGACTGTTCAAAGTGCAGCCATTCAGCTACTAAGCTCTTTTTTATGGCTCCCTCCACTCGCAACACAGGCAAACCAAAAGAAGGGAGCCAGCCTAAGCCCAAAACCCAAACCCTAAACCCATGTAAACCTTAACCCTCATAGGAAGCATCTCTGCAACTTCTAGTCAAGAGCCCCCCAAAGTCTAGGAGCTACCCATAGGCCCCTAAGTAGTTCCTTTTTGGGATTAAACCTTCTAGGGTTCTAAATATAAACCACAAAAAAGGAACTACTTAGAGGCCTATGGGTAAACCCTAAACCCTTAAACCCCTAACCCTAAACCCTAAACCCTTAATCCCTAAGCCCTAAACCCTAAGGTAGTGCAGCTGCGCGGCAAATCCGGCGCCAGGCCTTTCTCAAGTCGTTGAAGTGCCTCGGAAATCTTCGCAGTACATCCCAACGGGTTTAGGGGTTTACGGGTTTAGGTTTAGGGGTTTAGGGTTTAGGGTTTAGGGGTTTAGGGTTTAGGGGTTACGGTCCGCCTATCCTACCACAAAGCTCAAATCCTAAATTCCAGCCTCGGGTCCAACTTGCAAGACCCAAGCCCAAAACGATACGAACAAAACCTCTATGTGATGAGTTGATTGAACCTCGCAAACAAAAACTTACAACTCGTCGCTCTGGGCCATGAGCCCCCGACAACAGGCCCGTCTAGGGAGTTTAGCGTCTGCGGAACGAGGCTTTGAAGCTTAGACTAGTAGACTAGGTAGGGGGCTTTGTTAAATGCAGCGACACTTGACAAGATAAGCTTTATGGTTTGGAGTTCCAGGTGCAAGTTGAACAAAAATCAGGGTTTGCGGCTTGGAGCTAGGTTCTAGGATTTCAGCTTCGGGGTCATGATTGACACATCATAAACCCCAACCCCCGTTTTTTATTTGCATTTTTGCGACCAGACTCCCCCCTTTCACAAGCAAAAACAAACAAAAACTAAACACTAAGTTTAAACCCAAACACCAAAAAACCAAGGCCTCAAAGCTTCAACGCAGCTCCAAGTCGCTCTCCCGTGGCGCGAAAGCCCGGAAGCCACTCCCGTGGCGCTTCCAGGGTGGCAAAAGCGTCCTGACATCAGGTCGGTGGAAGGTCGGGGTTTGGGGTTTAGGGTGTTTAGGGTTTTAGGGTTTAGGAGTTTAGGGTTTGGGGTTTAGGAGTTTAGGGTTTAGGGTTTGGGGTTTAGGGGCTTACATAGTCCTCAAAATCGGTGAAAGTCTTGTCTGTGGTTTTCGTGATCGAAGGGGAAAGCCTTGCAAAAGCTTGAGGAACCCGCGTAGACCTGCGTGTGGAGCGTGGTTCTAATTACTACGACTTAGCCGCGCAAACCGGTCCTATTGGTGGTGTAGGGTTTCATCGGTGTTCAAACTCGTTTAGGGCGTTGAAGGTTTCGGGCTCCGTCCCCTACGATAGAGTCCTCAATAACGAGGAATATGCTTTGAGTGTGCACTCTAGATTATGTCAAGGAAGCACAGTGAGGAAATTAGAATGGAGTTAGAACCAAGGGAGTTCACTCAGGCTTCTAAAGAATCCCATCCAAGACCCTTCAAGCTCCAAGAACACACCCAGACCCAGAACTTCGAACCCTCACGGCCTACCTGAACCCTAGATACCCTACCTTGTCTTGCTAGGGGTCCCTTACCGGGGCACCCCACAGAAATCCTCAGGCTCTCGACTGAAACCCTGAAACCCGGCCCGACGCCCCTGACCCCTAAGAACTCGGCCCAGAAAGCCCAAAAACCCACCCGAAATCCATTGACCCCATGAACTCCAAACCCCTGACCCACAACTGCGAGCCCTAAATTCCTAAACCCTCCCAAGCCCTCAAGCTCAAAATACCCCCCAAACCCTACACCCGATGAGCTCCAAACCCCAAAACTTCCCCTCCTCCAGGCTCACCTGCGGCCTCGGCAAGTTTAGGTGCGTAGGGTTTGCGTAGCCTGCTTTGGCAAGTTTGTACCTTTTGGAGTTCTTTGCTTAAAGTCTTTCGAAACCGTAGGAACGTTTATACATTTTGCAACTTAGGTAGGTAGGTGTGATAGGGCAGGTATCGGGTTTACAAGTTCGGGTGCATGGGCAGGATGTAGGTTTCAGGCAGTTGACGATTTGAGGCCTGAGTGTTTCGCAGCTGGGATCAGGAAAGGCTCCAGATCCCTTTGCTCTGGATCGTCGCCTGTAAGAACTGCCTTCTGCATTTGGGGTCTGCAAAAACGGGGCTAGGGCTATGTGGCTTTTCAGGTGAACATTGCGGCATTTAGGGTTTTGGGCTGGGCAGAATTTCAACTCAATTCAACATTCTTCGGGGAGCAGGCGCCGTAAACCCAAAAAGCCCCACACCGTTCAGGCTTCCCATGTACCTGAACATGTGGACGACCTACCTTTTAGGGCTTCTTTCCGTGACCTCAACAAGTTCCTAAAAGCCCGAAAAAGCCGAAACCTCAGATCCCTGCAGCCCGCGTTTCGGGGTTTCAGGACATCTCAAAAACAAATGCGGGCTTCGGCGCGCAGCGCGGTGCAGCCGGGCGCGGCGAGCCTCGGCGTCCTGGGGTGGCATTGCTTGAGACATGCTAGGCCCTTAAACGGCTTCTGTTTTGGCCTAAACCCTAAACCCTACTAAACCCCTAAACCCCTAAACCCGAAACCCTAAGCCCCTAAATCCCTAAACCCTAAACCCTTCTAGGATTTTCCACCATTTAGGGGTTGCTGGGGCCTTTGGCTTCACAGGTCTATGGTAGTTTCGGGTTAGGGGGCTTCAGGTTTGGGGCCTTCGCCCTGCAGCGCCGAGGACGTGCCTCTGTCAGGATTTGGTGGTTCGGGGTTTAGGGTTAGGATTCTGGTGGTTGTTGCGGGTTAGGGTTTAGGGTTTTTTACTGGTTTGGGGTTGCTGGTTAGGGTTGAGTTTCTTTACTGGTTTGGGGTTTGGGGTTTATAGGGTTCGGGTTTAGGGTTTCTGGTGGTTGGGGGTTTAGGGTTTAGGTTTTTGTTTTGACTGGTTTGGGGTTTAAGGTTAGGGCTTAGGATGTTTCGCTGGTTTGGGGTGTTGGGTTAGGGTTTCATTCCAGGCTCAAGCTAGTGGGCTGCACGAAGTTAAGCGGAATTTCAGAGGACGTCAAAGGCCGCGTCTACTGATTCTACTGCCGTGTCTGAGGCTGCTCTTGAAGGCTTTACCCCTAGACCCCTAAGTAGTTCCTTTTTGGGATTACCACCTTATAGGATTCTAAACATAAACCACAAAAAGGAACTACTTAGGGGCCTCTGGAAGCACGCAACTAGTCTCTGAAGCCCGGCTGAAGCTCAGCAATGTTGCTTCAGGTTCCTTGCGCCGCTTTGGGTATATACCAAGCAAAATCCTGATCCACGCGGTCTGTGCCAGCGTTTGAACCAAATAGCCTAAACAAGAACCATTAACTAAAACGGGCCCCAACATGTCAACGATTAGAGTAGGGCCGAATAGAGTTTTGTGGTATATAAAAACTTAACTTATACAGCAGTAAGTCTTCACTGTCTACAAGGGGATCCCACTCCTCATCGGTTAGACCTCAATATCACAACAGGGGCAAGGCGCACGCCTGAATATTTCCATATTATGATCTCAGTATGTCACCCTTTTCCATGAACCCACCAAGACCCAAAACTCAAAGTACCAAGACCTTGAGCCCAACTTAAAGCCCTCGATTCTCAACTTTGGCGGGCCTTGAAAAGCTTCGAGGTGTCGATCCGCGGCGCGGCCTTGTCTGAGAGCTTGTCGCCCTCCATGAGGCCGTACCTTTAGGTTTAGGGTTTAGGTGCGAGTTTCCAGGGGTTTCGGGCTTCAGATTCCGTTTAACTAGGAAGTACCTTGATGAGGACTCAGGCTTAGGTTTGTTCGGCAGCAGAGTCAGCTGGCTTGAGTCTGTTCGGCAATAAAGTGTTTTTTCAGGGACTGACCATCAAAAGACCCTCATTATGTTACATATCGGTGCTGGAAGGACCGGGCTGTTCGGTTTGGGGTGTTAAGCAAGCGTTTGAGCTATGCCTGGTCAATAGCCAACCCCTTGAATAGCAGCAACAACAGCGATCCGTAGAGAAAGGGGATTTATGAATGAGGGTTTGCACTAGTCACTAGTCATGACCACCCTCATCCTTCAAACGGTTTTTCGAGCTACCACTGTCCTGCCTTAGCCAGTCTACAACTAGTACTACCACTCGGTCTGTGGGTACGATTTCTGTTTGGTGCGTCGTTGGCTTTGGTGCTGGTTCGTATTTCTGGGTAAAGATTCTGAAGCACTAATGAGTAGATGTGAAGCGGGGCTTTCGTGACTGGCGAAGGTATCGCGCCTCCGCACTTCTGGTGTAGAGGCTAGACTCTTCTGACTTCAGTCGATGAGTCATCTGCCCCTACTGTCGATGGACATGAAACCGCATTGCGGGCATTGTGACAAGAATCCCACAGCTCAGGGTAACTAGGGGCCACATGGGAGTTTGTCCATCCGCACTACCCCCTGAAGCTTAAGACTGCAAGCCCCAAGCATTACATATTTCGAAACCCCTCAACCCCAAACCCGGAGTCCCTACACCCTAAACCCTGAAGCCCGGAACTCTGAACCTAAAAAAAGCCTCATTCGAAGAAACCTTTCTCCGAGACACAGGAACTCAGCTGTCCTTTGTAGGCACAGCAGAAGGAAGAACCGGCTGTTGCGGGCTGGTGGCACCCTAACCGATGCCTAAACTGCACAACCGAGGTCGGCGTAATATACCAATAAGGCCCCTAAGTAGTTCCTTTTTGGGGTTGCCTTCGAAAAGGAACTACTTAGGGGCCTATGGGTAAGGGCCTCAATGATTAGAATAAGGGTTTGGGCTGGCTTGGGGGTACAGTTGCAGCAGTTGTAGTAAGTATATAGTATACTTCTACAGGAATCACAAAGGGATCTTGTTGCTCCGGTGGGCTCAACCTGCAACCCTTGCGACTTTAGGGCTCGTGTTGGAGGCACTTTTTTAGGAAGGTAGCTATACTTTAGGGGTTTAAGGGGTTTAGGGTTTAGGGTAGCTTAGAACTACTTGCAACCCCCAGTGAGGGTACGTCTCACCACACTCACTAAGTCCCACAATCTACGGGAATCTTGCCTTCCGGGAGGGACGCTGCAGCCTTCCAGCTTCGAGGCGTGGAGCCCTGAGGCTAAAGCAAAGCAGGAAGATACACTGAGCTTCCCAACCCCTCGCAGAAACGGCCAAGTATGGTGTCGGATTCCAAAAGAAGCTGAGAAAGCCCCGGCCCAGGGTGCAGCTAAGCTGTCCCCCGGCTCAGTCGGGCGAGAGAAAGAAAGCCCCGGCCAAGGATGCGGCCACGCCGCCTCCCAGCACAGTCGGGCGAAAGAAA
>CAJNJA010019831.1:0-34924 GCA_905231915.1 Symbiodinium necroappetens
GCACACGAAGTCAAAGGTCCGCACACGAAAACTTTTCCATGGGAGCGTATCCGATCTAAGGCTCAGGCCCTCCCCTCGAGACACAAATGCCACGGCACATCGCTTCTGCACAGCATCAGCTTCCAAAGGCTGACGCGGATGACCTGGCAGGTCTTCACATGCAGTATTTGGGGGAAGCCATTCGGGACTTTGCTCCATGCACCAGTACCGAAAGGATGCGTTGAGCTGTCTGGAGTCTCCTGGTGTCTCCCAGTGGTCGCTTGGTCTCTTCGCGGTCGCTTGGTGCTCTCCTGGTCTCCTCGTCCTGGTCAGTGGTCTTCTCATGATCTTCTGGTGTCCTCTGGATGGTCGTGGTGGTCGTGTTGGTCTCCTGCTGGTCTCATCAAGGTCTCTCCTGGTGGTGTCTTGGTTTGTCCTGCTGGTCTGCTGGTGGTGTCTTGGTGGTCCACAAGACTATCGGAGCTCCGGACCCGCCAAACACCTGTTTTCGGGTACAGATGTACTACGCGGAATGCTTCCGCACCAACTTCCAAACAGCTATTCTCGAAGACAGATGTCGTATGCGGATTGCCTCCCCTGCAGTTTTGGGCCCTCCAACCTGGCGTGTTCGAGTACAAATTAAACGTAGTACGTGGAATGCTTCCCTGGGAGTGCAAGACGGTTTACATAATACTCTGCATGCACTTGCCCGGAGTCCAATGTGGGTTTTGACCTTGAACCTCAAGATCTGAAGCCCCAAACTGAAACCTGATGCCGTAAGCTTCAATCTCGAACCCCAGGTTTACGGTCTGCATGCTGGTTGCGCGAAAGCCGCCGGCGGAGGCTCGTGGGGCCCACGACCCGTAGCCAGACGAACTTAGCTTCGTCGCCGTTGTGAACAGTTACCGGTTGGTTCCTCTAGCTGAAGCTCCCTAAACCCTTCACCGTATTCAGAAGACGCAAAATTAAGATTTCAAGCATTCGTTAATGCTGCCAAAGGTTCCCTTTTATGTACAGCGACGGTTCGTGCTGGTCTGCCACAAGTCCTACGGTTTCCCTGGGCCCTGAAAGTGTGGCTTGCGGGGTGGATACAGGCTTTTCATGGGGGGTTCATCAAGATTCAGAACTCAGACATGGCAACTCAGACAAGGTGTTTGACAGAAGTAGAGTCGTGATTCAACAAAACAGTCATCGTCAGGGTCTAACACAACATGTAGTGAATGTAGTGATGTGATCTAAAGCTAAACCGCCAGACCACGGCAGGAAGTAGAAGAGGACCCAGGCCAGACACTGGAACAAATCACGATTACAAGACAGGAAGAAGCAAGAAGGACAGAAGGACCGACAGCGAGAGTAGAAACGAAGGAAGACCGAGAGTCGGGTCGAAGAGCGGAAGAGAGGAAGACAAGACGTGCAGGTAATAACGGGACGACGGCAGCGGGCATCAGCAGAATAGGAAGATGGACGAATCAGCTTCTCCGTCATGAAAAGCTCAATGCATCATCCCACAAGAGACTGGATCTATGCCTTACTACTTGCTGGTACAAGACCGTATATAACCGTATATAAGCAGGAACGAAATCGCGCACTGCACAGCAGAAGAAGGGGACACCAATGGAGAAGAGCAGTAGATAGGCGTGATGATCTTCCACAACGGAGGGACAAAAGGACTCGGATCGAAAGAAACGTCCTTACAATCAAGCCAAGTCCGTGTCGACGGTTCGTGCCTCCACCACGGGATGTTAGGAGACGCGGCGCAGACTAACAATATGCAGTACTGTGAGCCGAGCCAAGGCGAACCGGAATCGCATCCGAGACATCAGATGAAGCTTTCAGAGAATAGTTGGTAGAGTCCCAAGTAGTCGGCAGAACGAGAAGTGAAGCACAGCATCCGCTGCTTAACGACCAAATACGCCTTCGCATTACTTGCTGGTATACCGGCTACTGTCGCGGCTTCTTGTTGAAGTAGCACCCGGAAATCGGCATGATGACGTTCTCCAGCAGCAGCAACAACAAGCTTGGCGCAGCCATGACAACAGTGGTGCAAGGTGGAAAGAACCAGCAATCAGCAACTGTGCCAGAAAACAGGATTTAGTGCGTAGGCGGTACCACGCAGCTTTGTCTTCCCTAGCATTGCACAAGCAGTCGAGAATGCCACTCATGAGAGCATGTGCACTGAGTGCTGCGTCTCCCAAAGTTGGTTTTAATTTTGCCGCTTGATCACCAGGAAACCATGCATTTAATATGTATGAAGTACGGTAGCAGAAAGCGTAACTGTATCTTTCCAGAGACCGACGAAACCAGAGCACCTTGATAGCACAGCGCATCACCTGTCCCCAGGATCCTCGGTACCCCGTCTTTACAAGTCCGTCATCGCACCATAGCACCCAGATGCCACGTCTGCAAAACACGGCAAGCATCTTTTTGCCGAGCCCACATCTCTGCGCATGTTGTGTGCTTAGTCCATCAGCCGCACGATCTGCACGTCTCGTGAGACCGTGAACCCACGTGTGAGGTGGAGACGGAACTGGCATCCTTCCTCGGCCAGGCCATTGGGGACCGGGAGCCGGTTGAGTGCTATTAGAGTCTGGGTCCGGGTTCCTGTATGCGAAGTTGAGGAAGCTCCGACCAAGCTTGGCGTCCAGGGTTTACGCCGGTCTGCGCAGGCTTACCCTTGTTTATCACCGGCTGTGATGAAGGGTCTCTGACATGGGTTCGCTGTCCAGAGCACCTCTGCGTATGGGTTCCTGCCAGGAGTACGCACAAGCAGTTGCGGCGTGGTTCGTCAAGCACGCGGGGTTCCCAGAAGATTTGGATATTTGGCTTAAGGCTGGTGGGGATGGATGGATATAGCTGCAGGTTTCCAGCACTTGCCACTTGCTGGTCCGAGATGCTTCTTGGAAGTTGCAGATGCGTGGTCAGGTACAATTCGGAATGTAGTGTGCCTCAACAGTCCTTCGATGTTTTCGTTTTTGTTGGTGTTCTTGACCTTGAGCCCAGTCTAGGCCTGTCTGAAGCACGAAGGTTGTTTCGCCTTTGTAAGAGTCTTGGTGCATGAGCCCCAACAGGCCATGAGCTTTTTGATCCTGAATGACTGCCCTCTGTAGAACTCAGACGTTTAGGTGACACATGAGAAAGAGGTTGTTCCGTGAAGGGTGCAGAAGTCGTCTTGCAGAGACTCGACATCGGTGTTGACGCCCTACTCCTGCACGATCTTTCCTGCTTGCAGTAACGGCAGGGCTCAGCGTTTGAAGGTGACAGAAGGCAACGTCTCAGGATGGTGTCAGCCACTTTTGGATTCTCTGGGGATTCAAGCCCGACTGGAATTAGGCCGCCTCATGGCATCTCACCACGGTTTCCCCTTATCCGTCCTTCCTAAAGTCCCAAAGCCTCCAAAGGTTCGACACTATTATAAGCCTGCGGCGAAGTTGGCCGGCTGGAAGTGACGGTCAGGGCTTCTGTCCTGAAGCGGACTTTCCCGTGGGCTCAACATGCACTGGTATCTCATGTAAGGTAACTCCTCACCTGGGGATTCGTACTTTCAAATTCATGCATAGCGATCTGTTTGGGGCCTCGAGGAGACAGAGGTGGACTCAGAATTCGGATCTGGTGGTTCAATACGAATGCTACGGTTTACAGCCTAGTATTCGCAGCTAGGTTTTGGATTTGAGTGTGAGTGGGAGGAACTAGAGGTGTCTTGAGGTAATGGGGACCTGCATGAGACTGGGATTGCCACGTGTTTCCTTGACGAACGTCGACTAAAGACTCCGCTGTCGGCCCGGGAAAGGCACTGCGCGCATGTTGTGCAATGTGTTGCTTCTCCTGCTTCGGGGTGGTGGCCTTGCGGTTTGGGGCTGCTGGGCCTTGGATAATTGAAAAGGAGCTTTTAAAGATACCGTTCGCACAAAAGATCGACATCAGGTGCAACGGACCGCAATCTACACTACCCAGCTTATATTCTGGCTTAAAGTATTTCGCTTTGTGTGTGGTGGCTTGCACACGGGTCTGACTCTGTCTCTGCGCGTGTGTGTGTGTGTGTGTAGCGCCGATAGCTGGCATCGACACTGCAAGCGCCACGATGGGAGCATGCGCACCATGCCCTCTGGGAGATAACTATCAAGATACTCCATCTTGTTGCACATCACTGCATAGACCCCGCATTAGCTCAAAACCCCTGTCTATCCCACCAAGCCTTCTTCCTGATCCCGAAGAGAAGTTTGCGGCCAAGGTATCCGATAACATAATTCCCCATCAAGGCTACGCCCACTGCCAAATCAGGCCAGTGTTGATCTTGAAGGCACCAAGAAATTCCCGTTGAATCCAAGACACCGCTCTTGAATTGCTTGATGGCTGGGAGTCAATCCAACTTTGGCATTGAACTTCTTGCATCAGCGTTTGGCTCTAGCGAGCCTGTAGACCATGTGTGCTGAACATCTCGCAGAATGCAGGGAGGGGTGCGCTGCTCAGAGGCTTTGGGGGTTCGAGTCCACAGACCCGAGTCTTCATTGTGCCCCAACTTGCGGCAGGAAATGTGACATCGCTGTTGCTCGTGTTCTTCTGCAGATTCGCGTTTATTTACTTTGTTGCAATATCATCATCATCACCATCATCATCACCATCATCATCACCATCACCATCACCATCAGCATCAGTAGTGTTGCCGTCATCTTCATTATCCCCTCCACTAGCACCACCACGATCATTACCATCTGCAACAGCAGCATGAACATCGTCATCCTCATAATCGCAAAAGCCAGAATCAATGACAGCAGTGCCCCATCATCAACAATACCATCGCCATCATCATCATCAGCAGCAGCATCATCGTAAACATCATCAACTTCGTTATGGCCTTCGCGGCCACTATCAGCACAGCGCCATTGCAGTTATGATATTCATCACCATCGTCATGATGCTGCTGCTGATGATGATTGTGGCGGTGATAAAATGATAAAATGATCTTCATCATCGTCGCCGTCATCACCATGTTCTTCTTTGCTTCATAATCATGTACAAACTACTGTTCATCTTCTTCTTGTCCGTCATCACCACGGCAATCAAAGATGTGATCCATGTTGATGAGATACGTCTTTTTATAGCCATGATTCTGCTCCTGCCGCCGTGAGTTCTGCACAGTTGTTTCGTTGGAGTATTGCAAATAAGGCACGTAAGTGTTTCTGCAGTATGCCAGTGGAGACCTCAAGCAGCGAAAGAGCAGCCACTGTCGCACTGTGTTTGATGGCCCTCTATGTAACGCGTTCTTTCCGTTGCCTAATCAGGATGTGTCAAATTTTTGGCGGACGTCTACAATGCGCACAAAAACTCGCCCAGATGATTTTTGTTTGCATTTTCCTGTCTGAGAATGTTCACTCACTGAGTAGAGGATAGCAAGAGGAGGTCCAAGCCTGGGCTCAAGCCGGAGTCCAAATCGAGCACCAGACGGTGGACGCTGGCTTCGGGAAATGCAAAGGCTGTCGCGGGAGTCGCGCGCAGAATGTGCACTGCACTGTGCGGAAATGCGCCGGACTGCGGTGGTAATGCAAAATCTGCGCGAAACTGCGGCGGATTGGGGCGGCAGCACGATCAAGGATTTGGTGACTACCAAAACTATTCAGACCCACGGGACGAGTCGCGAGGGCTACTTGATGCAAAGGGAAAAGACAAATGCGCTCGACCGCTCGACTCAACAATTCGTTTTTGCTCTACAAGGCGCCCTTCGGCGCCGCGGCGCCGGCCTTGCCCTGTGGGGCACTTCCTGGGCCGAGGCTGCAAGACTCGGTTTTAGTTTTGCGCGGGAGGATGCGGGAGGTTTCATTAAATTAATGCGTTCACCCGGAGACGCTTGTCTTCCAGAAGCTTGTAGTTGAAAAGGGTTTTAGGTGGCAGGAACAAGCATAAGAAAATCTTGAAGAAGTCGTGCATTACGATCTTCGGACTTTAGTAGTATTTGTTCTGCACTTGAGGTTGAGTTGTGCTTCCTGGGAGACGCAGGCAGCAGCTGCTTTCCGCGGAAGCCATTGCGATGCATCAGCAGATGGCAGAGAACTTCCAGCATCTTGTCGAGACGTCGAATCGCAGTTCTATGCACGTCTCGAGTCTTTGAAGGCCGTTTCTGTGTGATGCGAGTTTGAGGGATCAGGATTTGAGGATCGAAATGTGGGTTCGCACTACATTCTCGCATGTCAGCGCATGATCGAAGGTTTATAATACTTGTACATTCTACTCCCGAGTGTGTCCCGAGTGTGTGGCTGTCTGTCAATGAATCTTTAGGAGGAGGAGCGTAGTTAGATATCAAGCTATTAAACATTGCCCCGCGCATGAACTCCGACACTCCGAGACGGCGATGCCAAGCTGAAAAGCCGGCAGGCTCGCACCCACGGATGAAGATTAAAACCCAACATCCAGGAAATGGGCTCGTGGCTTGCGCAGCTGTGCAAAATGGACGGCGTTTCAAGCAGAATGTAAGTAGTGCACATGGCAGTACCCAAACACTTACAACACATTAAGGACGCCAGCGAGAACCCACAGCACAGCACAACAGCCACCGACGGCACCGTCGCTCTCCCTCTCCCCTTACCATGGCTGCGGAAATCGAAATCACTCAGCCATCAGCGCCCACCATCACTGCCGAAGTCACACAAAGCAAGCAGCAAGACACACAGGGAACCTGAAGGATCCCCCATCCTGCAGTCCGAGAAACCCGCAATCCCTCCATGGAAGTTCCACCCAAACAGGACAACCATATGCACCTGTCCAAGCCTGGGGACCGCTGTTCCGTCAACCTCAGGCTCAGATCAAAAAACTAAATTTGTTTTGCACGACAGGAGAGATGGAGAGATCGAGAAAGAGAGCGAGAGAGCAAGGCAGAGGGAGGGAGAGAGAGAGAGAGAGATAGATAGATAGATAGATAGATGATAGATAGTTTGCTTGATTGATTTATTGATTGATCGATTGATTGAGACTCTCTCATACTGTCTCTCTCTCGATGTATATATATATATATATATACATATATATATATATATTTATTTATTTATTTAATCTTTTATACATACATACATACATACATACATACATACATACACACATACATACATACATACATACATACAGACATACATACATACATACATACATATATACATACATTCGTATATGTATATATGACTATGCCACCCGTCCTCAAAACCCCACAATAAATTCATGTCTCACAGCCATGGTGCTCCTCGGCAAGAAAATGTGAAGACACGAATATAGCATCGAAGTATTGCTGTCGGCCGATCTTCTAGACAAGGTTGATACAGGATGAGGAAGATTGAATCAACAGAGAAGTAGTACTCTTTCCATCTGTTTGCCAATAAATGGCAACACTGTAATTACCCTATGTTTCAGTATTTTAGACATGGTGTGTAACGAGTACTTATTCATATCTTCGCCTGATACTTCATTTACGCTTAGTACTGAGTTTTGCAATTATAAGATTATAAGAACCTCTAATTCAGGTTCGTTCTAAGCAAACGAGCAGGTTTAAACTAGCAACGACCTGATACGCATACAATGTTCGATGTTGACAGAGAGCATTCCGATCTGTCTTGTGTATAATAAATCTGGCTGGTACGAAGTATTATCCAAGGATCTTCATTTACAAATCGAGTCAATATTTTGCAGCTAATATATAATGTCCGTTTTCTCAGTTTTGATCACATATGGCTGATGTTCGACCCGTGCTCACTTAAACTTGTTTATCTTGTCTGTGTTTGCGTGATGAACACCCAAATTGTAAGCAAGGATCTCACATCTTTCTGTTTCATTGGAATTCCCACCTGTTGCTTGGCACGGCTAGCTTGAAGAGCTGCTTTGAGCCTTCCTTGGTTCCTCGGCAGGCAGTTGCATGTTGGACGCAAGCCAGTTCATACACGACTCAGAATGTCAGGCTATGCCCAACATGTTATGGTTTCGCCTGTGCAGTTGTGCGTCTTTATTGTTGTCTGCTGCTCACCCAAATAGGCGGTAGTCGCCCGGTAGTCAGCTTGAAAAATTAAGCAGAGTGTTTAACCACCGCATATTGCATGAAGTAGTCTTGCTGCAATGATCTATTGCCAGTGCTCATCCTTGGGTGACTGTTTGTGAAAAGCGCTTGAGACCCACAATGCCTGAATACCAACAAAAACTAATAAATTATTAACAATCGCACGTGCGCTGAAATAATATGTCTACATGATGTTGTAGTTGAACACGTATTGGCCACATTTTGATTAAACATAAAGGAGCGTGTTGACATACTATCCACGCAAACACATTGTCCGGATAATTATTGGCTGGGTGCTGCTCATACGTTCGCCTGGAAGCAAACCAATATTACATACTGAAATGTCGTATCCGAGAACTAAGTGGTCATGAATGTTATTTGGATGCTGTAGATTTCGTGCCTTCGGCCGTACTGACATTTAGTTTGCAGTTTGCAGTTTAACCTTCAGAAAACATGATTAAATCGAGCAGCTGTACTGAAAAATGTGCTGCAAAAATTGTTTGAGTGGATAGTAAAGACCTAGTAAGTAACTATAACAAGCAACTGCATAAGACATGAAGTATTTTCCTGTCTTGTCCCATGCATGCCATGTATATCTGCTACAATCATGGAAACCATAACCTCCAATTCCCTCAAATCTCTTGCACGACGGGTTTCGGACCAAATGTACATTATGCACATGGACACACCGGCCATGTAATACTGCTACAGCAGTACAGCAGCTACACCGAAACGGTGTTTGCCTAGGTTGCCCAAGTTGATGAAACCTCGCAAACTTCTTGCCCCAAGCTTTATACTAATCTGGAGACTTTCACAGTTTCCGAAACTTCTGGCCTGCAAACGCTCGAGAAATTCAAGTTTCCAAAATTCCCAAAACTTCAGAAAAATCCAACATGCCCAAAAGAAGTGAGCACATATCTCGTCAGACACATCGAGAATATCGGAGTGGGAACTTTGGAAATTTCGGGAGTTGTGACTTTTTGGAAGTTTTTGCATGTTTCGATATTTTGAAACTTTGGACATTGTGGAAAGCCCCCGAACCCAAATACCCCCATGAAATCCCAAACCCTCCAACAAACAATCCCCGAACCACCCGAACAAAAAACAAAAGTCAGTTCACATGCGCGGAACTTTTGGATTTTCGCCATTTGTGGAGAGTTTCAGATTTGTTGGAAATGCCGGAGATCCTAAAACTCTGAACTGATGGCTACCATTGTTTGGGAGTCTGTTTTTGGAGTTTTAACGTGTTTTGATAATAACAGACATGTTGCAAGTCAGGGCTGGAATCCTTTGGATTTAAGGGAATGGTGTGGATATGCTGAGGGTAACTAACATATATATATACACACACACACACTCTCACGTACATGTACACGACTCTAAGCAGGACTCTTTCGAAGCTTTTCTGCTGAGCCCCCAGGATCGGTGGCTTCTCGGCACCGGAATCCCAGGGATCTCTGGTGTCTCGGCTTCCAAGAAAGGGTTTGGATGCGTGGGATAAGGGCTCTCAGGCAGGAGCTCTTCGTGACTGTGTCGGTAGGCTATGGTAATCGCTTTGGGGGCTATGGGTACTCACTAGAGGAACAGTGCAACGCCGAATGCCTCCATCGTGATGCTTCCCCAAAACCAAAGCAGTCTTTTCAAGCATAGAAGCTGATGAGATCCGCAAAAGCTCGACGCAAAGGCCGCTGCTGGCAGTCAGTGGAATGGCATAGCGCAGCCCATTCCATACCAGCAGCTCAGCCCTCGGAAAATGCTGGGAGGTTCGTGGATAAATTCCTCTGGCCGTGAAGACGTTGTGCAAGTTTGAATTGGAAGAAGTTTCTAGGGAGATGACTGATTGAAGGTAGCGAGGTCTCATCTGAAAACACCAACAGCCCGCTTTGAGCTTTTGAGACCCAAAGATTCTTTGATGCTGCGGATCCACCGCCTCGAGGCAATACGCACAGCAGCCGGTGCCGTCCGCGGCAGCAGGTTTCGTAGGCGGCCACGAACCGAGACGGACTCATGTTGGTCGTGGTTGTTCTTTTCAGGATATGGCTTTTGGTTTCTCGATGGGGCTGCCGAGCCGAGTATCTAGAGCTTGGCATAAAGTCGTGTGAACGACGTGCATCACGATCTTTACAGCTAAGTTTTCCGAGTCTTTCACCTGCCTAAACCCTGAAGCCCCAGCCGGAGACATGAACCGTGGCTTTGTTTATTGCATATCCAAGTTCATCAACCGATTTGACATAACTATAGTGGTTCCGGAGCTCACAGAGAGCGCCGCCTGATCGGGATCCTTCGACGAAAGGACGACTTCCCTGTCTGTACAAGAGCTGGCAGCTAGCGCAGGACATGGGGTCAATAACCTGAGCGCTCAGGCCCCAAGAATGATGTCCTTCCAACCAATCGGCCAAAGCTTGTTTGTTCCCGAAAGCCAATGTTAAATGATGCCAGACTAAGTGAGAGTGCTGCACACTGAGTGGATTCTACTGTCGGATTGCTGGGGTGGAAAAAGGTGTTTCAATAAAAGTCTAACATGTGAAGATGCACCTTCCCTTGCTTCACCCCATCGAAGTCCGAAGACACAACGCCCAAACATCCCTGCTGCAGAGCTAGTGGGCTGCAAGCTAGTAGGCCAAGGCTCTCCAATCCCTAACGAGACAGCAACAGGAAGCAAAACACCATAGATTGACAATGCGCATGTAGTGCATGTAATGCATGTCATGTGTGTACTGTATGTAATGTACGAACTGTATGTAATGTATGTACTATACAATAAGTAATGCATCAAATGCATATACCGTATTCACTGTATGTAATGTTTTCAATGCATGTAGTGTTTGGAACGTACGTGATGTATGTGATGTATGTAATGTACAGAATGTGTGTAATGTGTAAATGTATACATGCATGCGTGCATGCATACATGCATGCGTACATGCATGTACGTACGTGCGTGTGTGTATGTATGTTTGCATGGATGCATGTATGCATGTATGTATGTATGTATGTATGTATGTATGTGATGATGCATGCATGCATGCATGTGTGTATGTGTGTATGAATGTAAGTGCATATGACTGTGTGCACGTGTGTACGTATGTACATTTGTACCTATGTACGTATGTTCACATTTACATGTGAATGCGT
This sequence comes from Symbiodinium necroappetens, assembly GCA_905231915.1. Lineage (NCBI taxonomy): Eukaryota > Dinophyceae > Suessiales > Symbiodiniaceae > Symbiodinium > Symbiodinium necroappetens. The sequence goes on from CAJNJA010019831.1 coordinate 11,144, forward strand.
GTATATGTGCCTGCATGCATGTGTATGTTTCTGTGTATATTTCAGTGTAGTTATATACATATGCACATGTATAGGTTGTAGAGTATGCATGAGATGTTGGTATGTAAACTATGAGAAATTACACACATTATGAATGGTATGTATGATGTATAGTGTGCATCGTCATAGCATGGACCGCATGGGTACCTGGGACAATATTTGTGCACACACTCACGTACATACACACATAACATGTGTGTAGATCTGTAAACAGAAGGTTAAGTTAAGTTGAGCAAGATACTCCTCATGCACAAATGCAGGCCCCGGGATCGACCCTTCTCTATGTATATGTGTGTGCGTGTGTATGATGTGTGTGTCTGTGTATGTGTTTCTGTATATATATATGCATATATGTTTCTTTATCTATTTCTTATTATTTATTTTCTAGACATGTGCATCCACATATACCTACATAAACAGATGAGTAAGATGAGTATCTATATTTGTATATTTTTGTCTACCTTTACGCGCACACATACATACACACGCACACGTACATGCACTCGTAACATATACACATATACATATATAGATATAGTTATACATATACATATACACATACACACATATATACATATGTATATATATATATATGTATATGTATATATATATATATAGAAGGAATACGGGGGTATCATGTAGAGGGTTTTCTATAAGGCATTGTTACAACATTCCAGATGGAATTATATAAGCTTTATGTATGGTATATAGGAGAAAAGCAAGGTATTCCATGGAGCATTCTATATGATATCTATAGGGTATTTCATAAGATATTTTAACAAAGGTATTCTATAGAGTGTATATACAGAAAAGACTTCGACAAGGCATGTTATATATTCCGTAAGGTATTTACAGGGTATATGCTGAGGCAGAGACCTGCAGCGGAGGGCCTCTACTAAAGGCGCGATTTGGGTTCGGGGGAGGGGGCGGCAAAAAATTTTTTTTATGCATTATATTTATATTTTTATAAATTTGTTTGGCCTGCCCCCCCCTCCCCCTCCCTTCCTCCCTTTATCATTTGCTGCGAGTCCCCGAACCTAAACGATTCCCCTTGGAGAACCTCTTTACAGCAAGAAAATACACACTACTTAATAATATATTAGCTTATCTAGCGTGTCATTAAGCATGGGAGGTCTCGATGTTGTGCGCAGAGCATTTGTTAGAGTACGTAGACATGTGCCTGAACCCACAAAACGCAGGCCCGTATGATGTTGTTTTCTGCTTTGTACAAGGGTGCCGATATTGTGGAGCTACAAGACGGGACCCTAATTTAGAGAACTGCCCTTGGGGCTTTAGCACCCTTTTGCTGCCTCCTTGGGGCTCCTGCAGCGGTCGCGCTATCTGCCCCTACCCCAAGGCCTTAAATCTTCAGCCCTAGGCCGTAACCCTAAACCCTCCAGACCCTAAACCCTAAACCCTATAAACCCTAAACCCTGAACCCTAAGCTCTCAAGAGATTCGAAGAGAAGGTCCGGTGTTTCTGCTGGATCGAGCAGCAGCAGTCCGATCCTCGGAGCCGTTTTCTTCGAACCCATGGCGTAAATTCGGACTCATGGCTTGGTTTTTGGAGATTCGGCGAGTAGAAGAGTTGGGATTTTTGATTTCTGAATTTTGTGGGTTAGGGAATAGGGCCCAGGGCATAGGGTTTGGGAGTTTAAGAGCCTGGAGATGTGGTTAGGTTGGTGGCGGTTTGGGATGTGCAAGTTAGGGTTTTTTCTGAGGTAGGGTAAAAATGCCATCTCCAGTGGGCGATCGATGGTACTGAGTATTGAGCAACAGATACCCATAGTCTCAATGGTAGTTCCATTTTGGGGTTACCTTATGGGATCCTAAATATGAGCCACTAAAAGAAACTACTATGGAGCCTACGGGTATGCACTGCCGTGATCAGAATGAAGATGGTGGTCGTGGGAGGAAAGTGGTGCTGCAGTATGTCAGTGTGGTGACTCAATCGTTCATGTTGGGTCGTGGATCAGGATGAGGCTGCTGATGATGATGAGGCTGCTGCTGATGATGATAATGATGGTGATGATGATGATGGTGATGATGATGGTGGTGTTGATGGGAGAGGGGGCAACAAAAATCATGCTGGTGGCGAGCATGATGATGATGATGATGATGATGATGATGGTTAATGCCGGTGGTGACGACGGCGATAATGATGATGCTCCTGCCAGAGTACAGAAAAGTCCACTCACACCGAAGGGTGCTAAGACTTAAATCGAAAAATAGTTGCCAAGGAACGTTACGGCTACTGTGATAGGACTTGTGGTCTCGATGGCGAGCTTGCTCAAAGTAGCCATGGTGATGAAGAATATGACTATGGCAGTGCCCGCACAGAGAGAAGTGATCTAGCTGAGCCGCTGATGAAGTGCAGTCAGTGCCGTCTGCAAGCCGAGGAGGCCCACATCACCTCGTCTTGCATGGATGCTGTGAGCGGATTCTTGTTCCATACGATTCCAAAGCTTCTTCATGTCCATTTGCATCGTTGCAGGCTTTTTGTAGCCCATGTCACAGGTGCAAATCTAGGGCTCCAAACCTCCCCTCTGTCCCTGCTTCTTCTCCTACAAGATGTCCGGAGATTCTGACGCTCACGCACCCCGTCTCTAAGCCACGGCACACTGCATGCAGCGCTCTTTGTCGCTGGCAAGTGCCTGGCAAGTTCAGGACTCAAAAGACCAAACAGGGCTTAATATAGAGGTCTGAACAGTTTATTAGCAGGATTAGCAGTAGCATCCCCGTCAGTCCCTCCAAAATCATGCTGCAAAATACTACTGCAAAATACTGTGCTCCAGCACCCATTCTACTACATTCGGCCGAACCGTTCTAACCTAAACCTAGCCGTTGCCAGTCAAACTTGCTGAAGTTGGCTACGGAGGTGTAGGAGAGTGGATCCCCCAAATACTCCCTGTAGAGTGTATTTTTTGCCCCCGTGTCTAATCCGCTTTCGTTGTCCCTATACCATACCCATAGGCCCCCAAGAAGTTCCGTTTTGTAGATTATATTTAGAATCCTAAAAGGTAAATACTTAGGGGCCTATGGGTAAACCCTAAACCCCATCCCCCACTCAGCAGCCTCGTGACCCGGCGGTGCTCCCAGGAGGTGAGCAGCTGCCGCCGAGCAACCTGCCGCAGAATTTCAGGCCCTCGGCCCTCCATCGACCCTCATATTCGAGCCTGAACATAAACCCTAAACCCTAGATACCCTATGATTTGGGGCCATTTACATATATATATATATACATACACACACACACACACACACTCCTACTTGAGGGTAGGAGGAGGGTCCTGGGGTTTGCTTCATGATTTCTACAGGTTTAGGGCACAGGGTTCTGGATCCCGGCACCTTCCCCCGAGTGGTTTTTGACGGGGGGTTTCGGACATCTGGCACTGAATCTTCGAGGGTTCAGAGCTTTCAGGGCTGTTTCGGGGAGTTTAGGGCTGGGCTGGTTGTGAAAATGAGGGTTTAGGATTTGTGGATCAGGCACCTGTCTGAGCAGTCCTCATGGTTTGGTAGCATGGCATTGCTGACTCAAGAATTCTCCAAAGGAGATTTGACTCTGATGGATTCTGCTAAGCTTGAAGCTTTGCATTGCCCCCATAAGGGGTCACACAACTAAAGGCCATCACCATGCTCCACACTGTTGCTTCGGGTTCAGGCGTTTCCGGCTTACTGTAGATATTTCAAGGCTCATGAACAAAGACTCCACAACTGATGATCAGTTTAAGGCATCGCGAATTCAATGTAGCTGTGCCGCAAGAAGCCGATCCTGCTCTCTGACGATGAGGAGCTGACACCACTCCTCAGAATCAGCCAGTCTGACGCTACTCTTTGTTCTTTCTTATTGTTGGGGGCATTCTGCATGGTATGCTATGGACAGGCATCGGTGGCAACTTTCTCGAGAATCTCCTCAAGAAAGTCGGGGCTGGATACTTTTGAAGATTCCGGGCTCTGAACCCGTTTTAAGGGTTCTGGGTTTGTAGATGAGGGCAAGATCTAGCAAGTTTCGTTGGGTGTCCGAGGTAAGGTGGCTGTGATGAGGGTCCTCATACTATCGAACTAGAGTTCATTTGAGGCATCATCCGCTCGGAAACGCCTACATTGGGATGAGGCCAGAAGCCTCCGGGTGTAGGGGTTTGGGGCTTCGGGTTTCAAGACTTTAGGAGCATTTTCCATTTTTGTTGATGGGTTTTTTTGGCGAACAGCGGCTCCCAGTGTGGCATACCCATAGGCCCCCAAGTAGTTCCTTTTTGTGGTTTATATTTAGAACCCTATAAGGTAATCCCAGAAAGGGGCCTATGGGTAGTTAGTATAGATTCCTTATGAGACCTATCTCGCGGTACACAACAAAGGCGGCCAATGAGTTCCAACAGCCCCAAATGCGGAGCCCATCCTAACCCACAAACTCTCAATCTTGATCCCCTGCTCGAAACCCTGAACCTCGGGAACGCACGCTGCACCAGCCCAATATCTGTCTTATGTTTCAGTCTTCCTCTTGGCTTCCCGGTCATTCCCTTAGGTATGATAAGGGTGAGCAGAACGAACCCTTAACCCTAAACCGGTCATTCCCTTAGGGTTTAGGGTTTAGGATAAGGGCGAGCAGAACGCTACAAGGTCCAGCGCAAAAGAAAGCGGGGGCGGGGCGCAACACAAAGCTGCTGCTCTCTCGGCCCTAGTGTGGTCTCTTTTGCGTTTGTACCTTAGTTAGATAACCAGGGATCCCGCAAACCTTATGAACCCTAACAAAAACCTTACGTACCATCTAGCTGCAAGATGGGTAGTTCTCTAAATTAGGGTCCCTTTCTGGGTCTCCAAGACAGTACAGCATCCTTATAAAAGAAGACCCTAAAAGGGACACCAATTTAGAGAACTACCCATATAGCTGTACTACTCAACACCCTCGGCCTCAAGTCCACAAGCCGTCACGCTGATTTTTACACCCATTTCTGAACCCTTAAACCCTCCAAACTCCAAACCTTGAAAGCTCTGGACGACCCGAACACGTACACTTAGAATGCCGACCCGGCACCGCTCAACCGATCACCCCTAAATCCTACCTATAGTCTCCATTGTAGTTCCTTTTGGGGGTTACCTTTTAGAATCCTTAATATAACAATTGGTTAAACCAAAAAAAGGAACTACAATGGAGACTCTAGGTATATTCCTCAATCCGAAACCTCGGAGCACTTAGGCCCCGGACATCTTGAACGGCGGCAGTGGCAAGCTGTGTAATCTCGGAACTTTCCGGTCCAGACCTCGTCGCGGGGATTGGGAATTTAGGGCTAAGGGCTTAGGAGTCGTGGAACTGGGCTTAGGGTGGGCCCATAGAAATAAGGCTTTAGGACCACAGGGTTTAAGGCAGGCTTTAATGCCTTGTACACCTCTGACGCTTGGTATTGTGATGTTGCTGAAATTGTCAGCCTCGTCTCCTAAAAGCACTAGACCCGTCTACGGGCTTCCTGCTCAAGCACAACTTCCTCGGGTGTTGTGCTTTTTCGACCTACAAAAATGCAGATCCCGTCCAGGAGCTTGTGCTTTTCAGAACTAAAGGCACAAGTCCCGTCCACGGGCTCTGTTCTTCTTGAAACCAAGGGCACAAATCCCGTCTATTCGGCCCCGAAGCTGATCAGGGGTTACTATATTCCTTGTTTTAAGGGGCTCCTTTCAGGGTTCTACAGGGGTTCTATAAGGGGTTACTCTAATCCTTTAAGGGGTTTCTTTAAGGGTCTACATCAGAAGATTTGACCTGACCCATGTTCGGAGGCCTCGAAAGGTGTGATGATATAAGGGATCCTTAATCCTACCTACCTTCATCCCACCTTTTGAGGCCTCCGACATGGGAACGAAAAGATTCGTAGCGCTTCTCTGGGATGCCCATAAAGCCTCTTCCTCGCGATGAGGTCTGCATTGAAAGTAAATATCACAGTGAGGTAGCGGCTTGGTGTCTGAATGTACTTCAGCAGACTGACCTGCTTGAGCCAGAGACAAAAATCGTGATTACTGTCCACAAAGCTGATAATTGCGCCGCGATGCTGTCGATAACGGCGCTGTGTTCAAAGGAGTTCGATTTCATGCTGTTACACACTGACGATTGGTTGAGGATGTGAGTTTACATTTTTGCTACTGCTATGAGAGTTTTGGGACAGGTGGGTGTTTGTCCCGGTTTACAAACACACCGGGCACGTGGATGCAGAATGGCTGCGGGCAGACAAGGCAGAGGCGGTGTTTTTTGCCCGGACCCCCTTCTACCCCTAATAGGGGCATATGGACCCAAATAATGGGTATTTTGGGTCTAAGAGAAGGTAGATGTAGGGTCTAGGTGTGCTAGTTGTGGCGGAGAAACCGTGCAAGGGAGCTTGACCGGCTGCTCCAGGTGTCGGGGGGACGGCCTGAAGAAGACGGAGCTGCTATCCTAGTGATTTCTTAGCCGAGATAACCGTAAGCCTCAAACCCTGAACCCTGGACCCTAAACCCTAAAAACCCTAAACCCTATGAACCCTATAAACCCGAAACCCCATGAACCCTAAACCCTAAACCCTCAACAAAATGGCTGGAGTAATGCCGAGAGCTGGGCGGCTGCGGAGATGAACGGCGCTGGGGCGCTGCTTTGGCTGCGGCCTGGCATCCGCTCGAAAGAGTTTGGGGCTTTGGGTTCAAGGTTTAGGGTTTTAGGGTTTAGGGTTTTAGGGTTTTTGGGTTCAGGGGTTTTAGGGGTTTAGGGTTTAGGGTTTTAGGGTTCAGGGTTTAGGGAGAGCTCCAAGCCTTCCCGGCAAGAGCTCTTAGACCCTCAGATCCGAAACCCTACCTGACCCTAAAGAACCTACCTTTCTAAGGACATGTAGAAGGACATCAAAATAAGGAGCCCTAAAAATGTAGGTTCTGTAGGGTCCAGGTAAATCCTAAACCCAAACCTAGTGGTGCCAACGGATGAAGAATGAGACTGGGGTTTTGGGCCACACAACCAGAGAGGAGGTCACATGTTCTGAATCACCAGAAAAATCTATGGATCAGAACCCCCTAACCCTCAATCTAGAGTTAAGGGCTTAGGGATTTAGGCTTTGGGTTTAGGGCTCAGGGTTTAGAGTCCCTTATACACCCCTAGACCCCCACACCCTGAAGCCCCAAAGCCCTTAAACACCCCTACCTCTCCTACAGTCTGCCACCAAGGCACGAGGCCGGAGATTCCCCTGCCTCGGCCGGGATTCGGATCTAGGTCCTTTCACGGCCTCGGGGACTGTAGGGATGCTGATGATGATAGAAATCCTGCCTTACCCATAGGCCCCTAAGTAGTTCCTTGTTGGGATTACCTTATAGGGTTCTAAATATAAACCATAAAGAGGAACTACTTAGGGGCCTATGGGTACCTGAAGGACCCCAAACTATGGGAATTATGGTATACTCCTTATTATGGCTACGTAATGCAGGATTTATATCATCAACCGTAGTATGAAACCTTGTAGCCTTTATGGGGACTAACCCTTCAAGGGCCCTTTCAGGGTTCACGGGTCTCGATGCCACTCGCAGCGTGGCTCAAAAAATAAACCGCGCCCCTAGGCAGCCCCAGTCCTTGTGCCACGTTTTGAACGGGGCTTCATGGTGAAACAGTTTCGGGACTAGGCTAATCCCAAAGCCTAAGCCCTAAGCCCTAAACCCTAAGTTAAGCCCTAAACCCTAAACCCTAAGCCACGAAACCCTAAACCCTAATACCCCCAATACCCCTTCTACCCCAAAAGGGCACCGAGGGTTCCCGAAAGCCCCAGATACTGATAAACCCCAAAAGTCTGCAAAACGTTGACAAAATCAGACGAATCCTCACGACTTGGTGTTTAGGCTTAGGGTTTGAAGTAATTTAGGGCTTGCCACCCCCAAGACTTTTAAAGGTCACAAGAAAGAGGAAGAAAAGAGAACAAAAGACACGAGCGCAGCAAAGGTTAGTGTAGTATAGAAGAGTGTGGTATCGTATGGTAAATGCTATGCTAGGACAGGATAGGATAGGATGGTCCAGTATCGTACCGTACAGTACAGTGTAGGATAGTAGAGTAGAGTATAATCTAGTATCATAACCCCCAAAAAACCCCAAACCATCCCAAACCCTAAGCCATCCTAAACATTAAGCCCTAAACCCTATAAACCCTAAACCCTAAACCCTAAGCCCTAAGCCCTAGTAACCTGCGAAACTGTGCTCCCATCATTAATGCCACAACGACGTTTCCTTGAGTTGCATATGCACTGTTGTTTCAAGCGGATGGCTCTAAGCCTTTGTCAAAACCAACGACAGTTGACTGAAGCTTCGTATGCAGCTAAAGAAGCATTGCACAGACTGAAGCTTCGTATGCAGCTGAAGAAGCATAGCACAGACAGTCATGCACGTTGTTTCTTGAGCGAAAAAGTGATCCGAGTTCGCACATGGTTGTCGGCGCTGCCTTTTCCTTGACAGCATAAGACCAACGGCTGTGATATTTTTCCTCTACGTGCACCACGAATCCGTGTTGAAGTTCATTAGGTTATGAGCGCCCAAGAGGTTACCAATAGTGGCTTCGCGAACAATGGTCCTTCGAGTTCTACGAGTGGTGTGGTCCAGGGACAAGGGGCCTTGCTGAATGGGGTGTCGTCAACAGATGGACAAGCTGTGGGTTCAAGAGATGAGAGAATGGAGAATCCAAACTTACAGGATCAACCAGCTGTGTCTATAGCCACACCTCCTGCGAGGAACTTGGCCTCAGGGGAAGTGTTCATGGGTTTCACGGAGCCTTCTTATGGAAATGTTTCAGCACCTCAGGCAGCCGCAGCGGTGCTGAATGGTCAGGCTACGCCTGCCAGAACCCCTCCAAGGAGGGAACCTATGAGCTCTTCTACTCCGACCAGTGCCACCGTGAGGGTTCAGGAGTTTTATACAGCCCAACAGACCCCGGGACAAGAAGGCAGAGATGTTTCAGGTGTGCGGTGGATTGCAAGATTTACCGAATTCCTGCGAACTACAGCTACGAGAGGTGCAATGGGAATGGATAGAGTAATGGACAACTTGGGTCTGAATCAACCAAACGTGACCAATGTGACGCAGGGCGGAGCGATGGTGAGGGCGTCCAATATGCAGTTTTCCCCGCCTGAGCACCTTCCGCAGGCAACAGACCCGAGGGGCCCACCAATTCCTTCTTCGTGGGCGCCTCCCGGAGCAGCGGCGCAGCCGGCGCCACTTTTCTCGTCAGCTCAGATGGCTCAGTTTAGACAAGCCCAAGCTGAATACCCTCATATCTACGGTCCATACCAGGGATCAGATGTGGAGAGCGAGAGGTCTTCAAGGCTACAAGCAGAAATACAGAGACAACTTGAGGAGTACAAGGTTAAGCACCAAGCCGAGCTAACCAGGCTGCAGCAAGAGGTGCAGAGTCTTCGTGCGGAAAGAGAAGGTCGTATGGTCACCTTCCAGCAGGACAACAGTGCAAACAGAAGCAGTTCTACAGTACCTCAAGGGGATCCTCAGCAGCTACCCCATGAAGGTCCACCTGTGATGTCCGAGGGTATTGAAGAGAGTCAACAGTATCCTCCGACTGTACATGGCAGTTCTACAGTACCTCCAGGGAATCCTCAGCAGCTACCCCAAGATGGTCCTGGTCCTGTTTGTGAGGGACAAAGCAGTGGTTTGGGAATAGGCCTACCTCAAGCTCCTAGTGTACCCCGACACAGTCAGCAGAGAAGCTCTATTGAAGGTGATGGCGTACCGAATGACATACCTCGGACCCATGGTCAAGGCCTTCCGGATGTTCAGAGTTCTACAGTACCTCGAGGGAATCCTCAGCAGCTACCCCAAGATGGTCCATTTTATTTTAGCCATGCACGTGGTCAAGAGTCTGGTCCTTTTGCAAGCCATGCACGTGGTCAAGAGTCTGGGACGGCAGCAGATGTAAACCAGAGAGAGGGCGTAGAGTTTGAAGCACCAGGGAGGAATCCATCAGCTACAGGGACGGCAACGACGAATCCATCAGCTCAGCAGTGGTTGGGAGGATCTACACCAACCGATCCGATGACGCTACTTGCTGGTGGTATCGCTCAGATACAAGCAGTTATGCTGAAGCAGATGCAAGAGAAAAATCGGGGGAAGGATGAAGATAAGTCTCCGGAGACGGTGAAGCCTGGGACTACATCTTTACCAGCTTTGGCCGATGTGAACCCGCAGACAAGCTCAGTGGATATTATGGATTGGCTTGAAGTCATTACCTCAACGATGCAAGATCTTTCAGATGGAAGTACTGTTTGGTGGGCAAAGGTTCGCTTGCTTGCTAATAAGTCCTACAGCCAGTGGACAAGTGCCTCCCCTGTTGAGAAGCTCAACATCCTGCCGCCGAAGGACGACGAACTAGAGTCAGGGAGGTGGTCAAGGGTGAACTCCAGAGCTTCGTCCATGATCATGATGGCTTTGTCTGACGCTGTGCGACAGGAAATGGTCCAACGTCGCAGCACTGGCTCCGCTACCTCTTTGATCTTTCGACTACTTTGCTTGTATCAACCAGGCGGCCAGCAAGAAAAAGTCACTATCTTGCAAAGTCTGCAACAACCGGAGCCAGAAGTTACAGCTGCAAAGGCTGCTAAGTCGCTGAGGGCATGGGCACGTTGGTTGAAGAGATGCCGAGAACTGGGGGTGTCAGCCCCAGACCCCAGCCTGTTAGCAAGAGGGCTGTCTACAATAACAAAGGCGGTGCTGGAGAAGGAGCCAGAAGCGAACTTCCGTACCAGCCTGGTTCGCAGCCACCTCTCTGTGGACACGACTCCATCCTTCGAGTCGGTGGAGAAGTACTATCACCACCTTCTTGCTGAGTGTGAATCCTTAGCAGTGTCTACTTCGTCGATGACTACCCCGACTACCCGTCCGGAACCGAAGATAAGACCTATGAGGCCAGAACTACGTGATCTTCCCATGGTGCCTGCTCCACCACCTCCTCCAAGGACTGCTTCGCAAGATGGGACTTCAGGTGAGGATTCGGAGAAGGCTTCGAGGGCATCTACGGTGTGCAAGTTTTTTGGACGGACCTACAAAGGGTGTGCGCGAGGGAACCGATGCCCTTTCAAGCATACATGGGAAGGGATTGAGAAGGAGAAGAGTTCACGATGTTTGGCGTGTGGTGGTAAGGGACACGTTACCAAGGACTGCCACACCAAGAAGCCCTCTGCAAGTGCGCCAACAACCAAGGCACCGCCACTTAAGCCAGGAACGCCTCCTTCTGCATCTTCATCTACAACAACCAACAAGACAGTCAGGATTGATGAGGTTCCTCAGGTTGAGCAGATCCCTCGAGATCCGGCCAAGCTTCCTCGTCCAACCAGGAGCCGACGCTTGATCTTAAGGAGATGCTGGCGGATGTGGGGAAGATGTTGAAATCGATGTCGGCCACATCCGTAAAAAGGGCTGTTGTTTTGGAGGCGGGGTTTGAGGAGAAGCTTCGCGAAGTGGAAGTGAAGTTGAGGGCCGCGTCGGCTGTAGAGCAGGCCTCATTGAATGGCTTGTTAGACAGCGGAGCTAGTCACCCGATGCGCTCCGCTACCACTGAAGAGTATGAGGCTGGACACCCGGTTGCGGTTACATTGGCTGGTGAGGATGTAAAAGTACTCAAGCAGAATGCCAAGGGCACGGTCCTAATTCAAAGTGAGGAGGGACAAACGGTGCAACCGATCATTCCTTTGGGATCGGTGATAGAAGACCTCGGGTGTTCATTGCATTGGAAGCGAGGTTCACTTCAGCTACTACATCTTCAACGAGGGGTGATGAAGGTCAAGTTGATCAACAACTGCCCCGAGATCAATGCGAAGGATGCCCATGCACTTATAAAGGAGCTCGAGACTAAGCACCTCGCCTCGCTCAGTGATCAGGTGGAAAGCTTGAGTGCGCGCTTGGAGGTGATGAGAAAGGAGGAAAAGAAAACCTGGTTTGAACTCCTGGATGACTACATCAAGACCGGGAGCCAGGCCACCCTCCTCAAGGTTGTCCTCACCTGTCCATTTACAAGCGATTTGCCTGAAGATGTGCAAGCGATGTTGGCGGAGGGTTTTGAGGTTGATCAGGGCAAGCAGTACTTGAAGTGGTTACCTTTGACAAGGAGAAAGAGGAAGGCTCTGATGACGCATGACAGATGGGTTGTGCTCCTACGCTCTGAGGAGAACAAGAGCAATGACGACCTCGTCGACGTGATCCCCAAGGGTGGAAAGATTGTTCTTGAGGTCAACACCAGGGGTTCTAAGCTATGGGACACTGGTCGTTGGAATGGTGTCTATAGGTTGCTTTTGTGGGCGGCGGCGCAAGGGGAGATCACTGACATTATTGGAGTTCCTCAAAGTGAAACTTGGTTGCCCACAAGAAGACAGGATGAAGCCCCAAGGCGAACGCCAGAGCACCCGTATGGACTTCCTGAACTACCACCTGTTCAACAACAACAAGTTGACAAGGAGACAGCTGAGGTTGCTCGACTGCTTCTTCTTTGGATGTTGTCGATGAGGCGAGGCCGGGGCGAAGTTGGGTTTCTACTTGACATGCCGGCTACCAATGAAAGTGCAGAGAGTGGTGACAGTCTTCGTGCATCCTTCTGGAAGTCGGAGTTGTGGAGATCGTTCAAGTCCATTAGCACTATGAAGATGGCCTCTTTTCAGATGGGAGTCTTTGGTCACAGGGCAAGAAGGCCTACCACAATAGCTACCTCATACCCAGCGTTGCGGGAACTGGAAGGAGTTCATGAACCAGTCGATGGATGTTTACCTTCCACTCTAATGGACTCGAGGGCATTACGCAAGTGGTCTGGAGACTTCAAAGCCCTCGTCGCTGAGGCGGTTGTTGAGTACCACGATGTTAAGCTTGTGGATGAGCAGGAATTGATGGACCTGGATGTTAAGCTCAGCAAGTTGTCCAAAGCACAACGAGAGGAGTGGAAGCAACACCTTTGCAACGACCACCAACCTTATCGACCAGACTGTTCAGTTTGTATCAATGCCCAGGCCACCGGATACAAGCACTCAAGATGCAAGCACCCGACGTTGTTTACGATGTCGCTGGACCTGGCAGGCCCTTTCAGAACGAAGGGCAGGGATATGGACCGGGACGACTATAAGTACGTGATGGTCGCTGCCTACCGGTGCCCTCGAGAGTACATGAGTGCGATGTCGATACCTGAGGTGGACAGGGAGTTGTATGTTCCTAGTGACGAGGAAGAAGACGATGAATTGTTTGTGGCTGAGGACAAGGAGATTGATTCAAGTCCCTCTGGTGAGGAAAGCGACGAGAAGGTGATTGATGGAGCTACGGTACCCACCTTGGATGATGAGGTTGAGGAACTTCAGAAACCGGTCGATTTGACAACTATTTATGTAACTCGTCCCCTCACCGGAAGAAAATCCTCAGAAGTTCTCCTCGCTGCACGGGATATACTTCTACAGTTGAGACAAACCGGCCTGTACGTCTCTACGATCCACACGGACCGCGCCAGAGAGTTCAGTTCAAAGATTTTTCAGGCATGGACCAAGGAGAACCAGCTCAAGCATACCCGCACTGCAGGTGGTGACCCGGCCGGCAACAGTACAGCGGAGCTGGGCATCAAGTGGGCAAAGAATCGCATCCGCTCCCTACTGAAGGGTGCTAAGGCGAGTGAGTGTGACTGGCCCATGGCAATAAGCCACGCTTCAGCCAGCCTGTGGGGGAAAGCCTTTCCTATGAGTACGTGGGCTAAACCACCGGCCACTATGTTCGGAAGTGAGGTTTGGTTCAGAGCTAAAGTTTAAAAGGGCACGCGGGAGAAGAAGCATGAAGCAGTGGGAGCCAGATGGAAGAAGGGTTGGTATCGAGGACCAGCCATGGATGTTTCCAAAGGGCATCTTTTACTGCGTGAAGATGGAGGACTCACTGTTGCTAAGAGTGTGAAATACAATGTGATTGAGCCGGACCGAGATTTACAAGGACTTCTGCCACCTGGAGAAGCCATAGATGTTCATGTTGGTGATGAAGATGATCCAAGCCCAACGCGGAAGCAGCGTCAGGAGGAGATTGAGTTCATATCTAGAAAGCTCTACGAGGAAGAGAACTACTCTTTCGATGAGGTCCTTGCCTTGTATGATAAACTTGAAGCCTTGGGAGATACCGACCTGAGGATTGGCAAGAAGTCATGTGTTTCATCATGGTTTTCTGGAGCCTTTGTTCACGGAGGAAAAGCTGGACTGAGGAATAACTTCAAGGAGTATCCCAACACCACGCGATATTTGGCGTCCTTTGGGAGGAAACATGCTGGGGGAAGAACCTTCAGTGCCTTCGGCATCGCTCGAAATGCAACTCTGGGGTTGCACAGGGACTCGCATAATTACAAGCGTTCCATGAATGTGGTCCTACCACTCTCCAGCTTCCAAGGTGGTGGCTTATGGTTGCAGAACGAGGAGGTTCAGGAGGAGAAGCAGGTTTCTCGAACTTTGCCAAGTGGAAGGACGGTGAATGGTGAGTTGGTGGAACTTGAAAAAGGAAATCCACTGGAATTCCGACCAAACATTTGGCATGAAGTTCAACCTTGGGAAGGAGATCGAGTTGTTTTCCTGATGTACACACCGAGGGCGAGTAAATTATCAAGGGAACACGCCCAGCAGCTCGAGGATTGCGGCTTTGTCATCGATTACGATTCCTTGGGTATGGTGGAAGAGGAGGAGGAAGATGAATTCGAGAATGCCGAGGATGCTGTTGCAAAGCTGCACACAATCAGGATGCATCATTCCCCGGACCCGCTCACCGCTTTTGTCGAAGTTGAGGAGGAGAAGTTTTCCGTGGATAAGGAAGAGCGGAACATGATGAGATCCGTGGCGAAACTACGAAAGGCGGAAGCACAGCATACCCCCAACATCGAGGACCTCCTGGAGGCTTTGGACCAGGAACAGAAGTCCTTGGAAGTTACCCACAATGTTTCTTTGAAGGATGTGAAGAAGAATCTACCAAAATGGGTGGAGTCCGCCAGAAAGGAATACCACAACCTCAAGGACAACAAACGAGCATTTGTGGTCAAGAAGTATTCAGAGCTTCCTCCCGGCTGCAGAGTGGTCCCGTGTAAAGGCGTCTACACGGTGAAGCCTGACAAGCCACCCATGAATTACAGAAGAAAGACACGTTTCGTGGCCTGCGGAAACCATGTTCCTGAAGAAGAAACATGCTTTGATCTATTTGCGGCTGGATTAGACGCTTCCTCGCTGAGGTCGATGCTTGCATTTACAGCTGGTCGCTCTTGGATTACAGCTACAACAGACATTCGACAAGCGTTTGTCCTGGCACCATGGTTGGGACAGGCAGTTGCTTTATCTCCCCCCTCTATCGCCTACGAGTTGGGCATTGCCGAGCCTGGTGATTATTGGCTGGTTCAGATGTCAATCTACGGACTCCGAGAGTCCCCTTCACTTTGGGGGTCCTTTCGTGATCAACAGTTGAAGCTTGCGCGGTGGAGCGCAGAGGTGGAGGGAAAGGAGATCGAGTTGAAGTTGGAGCAATTGGTGTCGGATGATCAAGTTTGGAAGATTGTTCGGGCTGACAACTCGAGCCCAGAAGCCTTGGGATACTTGATGGTGTACATTGACGACTTGCTTGTTACAGGACTTGAACAGCCAGCTACATCTCTGCTCAAATGGGTGGAAGCAAAATGGGAGTGTGATCCTCCTTCATTCCTGGACTATGGCAAGCCGCTCAGATTCTTGGGATTGGAGTTGCATAAGATTGAAGAAGGCTACGAGATTTCCCAAGAAGGATTCATTAAAGAACTTCTACGTTCACACAACCATCAAGGCGGTAAGTCCAAGACTCAGGGACCAAGAGACACTTTGTTATTATCGGACGAGGAGGAGCAGGCTTTGATCAATTCCACCTCGCCCAACCTAGAGGGAAGGGAGGCCGAAGTCAAGGAAGCTCAACGGCGAGTTGGTGAGATGATTTGGCTTTCCAGTCGCTCCAGACCAGATGTGATGTATGTGACGCCTTTGATGGCATCAAAATTACAAAGTCCCCGGACCTTGTCAACCGTATCGGGTCCCGACTCCTGGACTATCTCAACGAGACTATAGGCTTTCGGTTGAAGTTTGTGAAGAATGATCCTGAGAACCAGGTGATGTTGAATGTGTTCACAGACAGCTCTTTTGCACCGTCAGGTGGAAGAAGCCACGGTGCTGTTGGTGTATTCCTTGGAAGCAATGCTATATCTTGGCGTTCCTCAAGGCAGCAGTTGACAACGCTCTCTACTTGTGAGAGTGAGTTATTGGAAGCTGTGGATGGGATAACGTTGGGGTTGTCAGCCAAGGGTTTGATTCAAGAGCTATGTGGACATGATCTGCCTATCCATACATGGGTGGACAATTCTGCATCAGTTACTCTCTTGACATCGTCGAGCGGAAGTTGGAGAACGAGACACCTCAAATTACGCTACAACTGGGTCAGGGAGAAGATTAACTCCAAGGAGGTGATCATTAAGCATATCTCAGGTGAGTTCCAACGAGCAGACATCGGCACCAAACCAATGACGAGAGATCGACTCATGCATTTGATTTCTCTTTGGGGAATGATTGATCGCCGGCCAAGCGATGTAAATGTGAAGAATATCCAGGTCAAAGAGTCTTGGTTGAAGAAGCTTATTATGCTTTGTCAAGTTTGCGGTGCTGCATCCCAGAAAGAACACCTTGCTGCAGAGATACCCTGGGATTTGTACATTGCTGTGCTGGTCCTTGCAGTGGCAGTGATTGGAATCTGGGAAGGAGCAAAACAATGTGGACGGTTCAACCAGGCGAGATTGAAGGCTTTGCGGATCAAGGCGAACAAGGCGAATAAGAAGTTGACGAAGGAAGAATTGAAGGAGTTACAACGTCTTCTTGCCGTTTCCCATGAAGATCTACAACCCGAACAACATGTACGGATTGAGGAATTATAAGGGGAAGGTTTGAGCGAACTATGCCGGGAAGCTCACCACTACCTACCGTGCCATTCGGAGGAGATGAAGCACCTTCCTCGTCTTCATCGGGACGAAATAAGCAGCCGAAACCCACTCCCACTTCAACATCAACTTCGGCGCCTACTACAAGGGATCAAGGAACCCAGGCCGATTGGGAACCAGCTTTTCAGCGAGTTGAAGCCCCGCCAATACCGGAAGTGAGGATGTATGCCGGTCCTTTCTATCAAGTGCCTGGGGGAGCAATTCATTTGTACCCTGACTGCTGGGGTCTGAGAAACACGGGTCGACAGCAGACAGTCTCCTTGTGCAGATGTTGTGCCGAGAACAGAGGAAGAAGGATCTATTGATCTAATCCTCGAAGACTGCCAACGTCATGGGAGCCAAGAATGTGGTGCTTTCCTAGATGGTTGCACCAAGGAGGAGTGCGAAACTGTGCTCCCATCATTAATGCCACAACGACGTTTCCTTGAGTTGTATATGCACTGTTGTTTCAAGCGGATGGCTCTAAGCCTTTGTCAAAACCAACGACAGCTGACTGAAGCTTCGTATGCAGCTAAAGAAGCATTGCACAGACTGAAGCTTCGTATGCAGCTGAAGAAGCATAGCACAGACAGTCATGCACGTTGTTTGTTGAGCGAAAAAGTGATCCGAGTTCGCACATGGTTGTCGGCGCTGCCTTTTCCTTGACAGCATAAGACCAACGGCTGTGATATTTTTCCTCTACGTGCACCACGAATCCGTGTTGAAGTTCATTAAAACCCTAAACCCCTGAACCGAAAGCCCTCAAAAAGCTCTGGAGAAACCGGACCCCTCGGCTGAGGTTGAGGCTCGCGCCTTCAGCGGCCGAGGTCTCCATGGCTTCGGGTTTTAGGGCTCTTTTTAATTTAGGGTTCAGGGCCCTTTTGGGGGTATTAGGGTTTAGGGATTAGGGTAGGGTATTAAGGTAGAGGGTTTAGGGCTGAGGGTTCAGGGTTTAGGTCCCTTTTAGGGGTATGAGGGTTTAGTCCTTTTAGGGCCCTTTTAGTTTAGGGTTCAGGGCCCCTTCTAGGGGTATTGGGGTGTAGGGATTAGGATTTAGGGCCGTTTTAAATTTAGGGTATTAGGGTAGAGGGTTTAGGGTTCAGGGTTTAGGGCCCTTTTAGGGGTATGAGGGTTTAGGGTTTAGGAGGGCTTAGAGAAGTTAGGTTCATTTTGCAAGGTAGGGTCTAGGATTTAGGGCTGTTGGTGTGACTTCTAATCTAAGGGCTAGATTCATTTTGCAAGGTAGGGTCTAGGGTTTAGGGCTTTTGTTGTGACTTCTAAGGGCGTTACCGGGCTTATTTTGATTGATTGTATAGGGGTTCCTTCGAACCTGGCATGAGTCTAGGTTTAGGCCTAAACCCTAAAAGGTGGGCTGGGAAGGAAAGAAGGAACAAGCCTTCTGTAGACGGGCTTTCCCAGCTGCTCGCCACAGTAGTACGACGCACTCGACACAACCTTGTCGCAAGATATTATGTATTGCCTACTCGCTATTCCACGGCAAACCCCTAAACCCTAAACCCTAAACCCCTAACCCCTAAACCCTAAACCCTCTGCAATAGGATCCATGAAGCCTGGCCTGGGTTTTCGGTGGTTTAGGATCTGGGGCTTGGGGTTCAGGCTCGGGGGAGCAAATGGGAAGCTTGAAAGTAATTTCCAAGACTATTCTTGAGGTTTTTTTGAGTTAAGCATATAGTTCAAGTACCACAAAACCTTATTCTAAGTGTTAAACAGAATACCTTTAAACAGGAACCCTGAGAGAAACCCAGGTCTTCCCGCCAGACAAAATCCACAGCAGCAAGGCAGCAGCATGGGGCAGGGGGGCAGGGCAGGGCAGCACACAAAACCAGAAATCAGGGGGCTCTTTTGGGGGGTCCTTTTTCTGGGGGGCCAAAATGGCCGAGGGCGGTTCAGAGGTAGGCTGAGGGTACCGGGTACGACGTGCAATGGCTGTAGGGAGGCGGGCTGGCGTACCGCCCACCCACAGTAGGGCTTCGGGTTTCGGGTTTGGAGCTCCTAAGAGGGCCCGACCAACGCATGGATCGAGAAGGGTAGAGGGTTTAGGGTTTACGGGTTTCGGGTTTATAAGGGTTTTGGGATGTGGATATGGCCCGACACCTGATGTAACTCAAGCAACTTCAGCCAAGGAGCAATAGTCAGTGACTAGCCAAAGGCTTCATAAACATGGAACTGCAGAACTGCAAAATGCACAGGATAACCTCTAAAAAGCTCTCTCGGCCCCTGAAAAAGTAAAACCCGACAGCGCCAAACCCTGAGGCCTACACCCCTAACGGGATCTCCCTTCTCCACGGCTTGTGGGAGCCACAAAAGGCGTCCCCTGAAAGGGCCTGGGTGTCAGACTTTCGGGGGTACTCTTCCGGAATCTTGGATTTAGGAAGGTAAGGATAGCTAAGGACTTAGCGGTTCTAGGCTCTTAGGGTATAGGGCTTTGGGGTTTCGTGAATCGCATACCCTTCGAACAAAACCCGCGAAAGGCTGCAAGGTTGTAAGTGCTTGAGGGCCGAGCCAAGCCGTACGTTCGCCGGGAAGAGCGAATCGTTGGTGATGCGGATGTCTGGCACATTTTAATCAGTAGAGTAGGATTTTGTAGGGTCTTATGGCTTTGCTATCAAGATCTATACAACTATGTATTACGGGAATTCATTCGGGGAACTGGGCGAACAGTACTTCTCACTAGTCAGGCCCCTCCAGTCGACCCCAGATTCTACCTATCCCTCATGCGGCTTGTCTGCTACCGCTATGGCAATGATCCAGGTTTCGATCTCGGACTTGTCGGCGGCCGAATTCTCACGAAGTCCCCTGATTCAGTAGGATCTACGATGAAGGCTTCCATTTCAGAGACTTGGCAATGTCGGGGTAGTCCGAAAAAAAACAGACACGGCAGGCTAGTCTGCTCCCTGATTTTTCTTCAATATCTAGCGAAATAGACTTTTTTTTTGTTAAACTCCAAACCCTCAAAACCGCAAATCCCTACAGCCGAAATCGCAAAAAACTCAGGGTTTAGGGGAGTACCGAATGCAATAGGACTTAGGAACCCTTCAGCGAAGTCATCTTGATGGAACTCTCAGAATTCGTCAGCCCCGGCACGATTCCGCCAATTCTCGCACTGAAGGCCCATCCAGCAATAGTGCGCATCAGGGATGATGGTACTTATATTAGGGCCGCTCTGTGTTCAGATATTCCGATTCTACCACTATCAGTGGGGTGGGGCCTAAGCCTAAGCTGATCTGAACCATGGCAGGACGGCTTTCCGCATGACGCAGAACGTGAGGACTCAGAGCTTGCAATTGGACCTCCTTGGTTTCGGGGCGGACTCCGGGACAAGGTTTCAGCCCTTTTGAAACCATGGTTCCTGCTCTTGCGACCCTAAACCCTAAACCCTGGGGAGTTTTTGCAGAGTTTGGGCTTTGTTAGGATTGCGGGCTTAGGAGGGCTTGTAGGGCTTCTGAAGGGGCTCATGGTGTTTCTCACTGGGCTTCAGAGGGCTTCGTAGGGCTTTAGGGAGCCGAATATCGCTGAATTATGATAATACAGTTCAAATCACAATTACTCTTACAACTGTTGCTGCCACTACTAGTATTCTTATGCCGCTGCTTCATTTTTCGGAGTAAGGGCTTGGGGTCTAGGGCAGTGGCTTGGGTTTGGGCCTGGGGCATGGACTTGGGGTTTAATTGACGTGAGGGTCCAAGCTCGAGCAATCACTGGGTTCTTGTTCAGGGATTTAATTTTAAGTTACCATAATAGGGATCTATGTAAATACTATGGTTTCCTTATTATAGGAACATAAATTCAAATCCCTTAACAAGAACCCAGCTCACCAGATAGGCAGGCCGGACATTTGTTACGGGGTGCTGCCGGGCTGCATCAAGAAGATGCAAAGAGACCCTGGCAGCCCACAAGCACAGCAGCTGCTAGCTTCTAAAGGCCTGATTCGAGTGGGTGTCTCGCTATGATTCGAAGGAATACCTTTAGCTCAACAAGGCTTTAGTGTCACGGCTCCTTCTCTTGTGATTGTTTCACCGTACATTACTTTAAAGCGGTTCTTGGCATTTTGGAGCTACAAGTGGCTATTAACCCCTAGAGCCCTAAACCCATAAAGACCTGGACCCCCTGTCCTGGTTTTTGTCAGTAAAGCACTGCCGGTCTGCTTATTCATGATATTCTTGACCATTATTCTCCTAAGACCTAAACCCTAAAACCCTAAAGCCCCAAACCCTAAACACAGGGTTTAGGCCCTAAGCCCTATGATTAAATATAGCTTGATACAAGTTCCTTAGGAGGTTCCTGGAATGCCGGGGCCGCGACTGCAGGCGGAGCCTCTTCGGGCACCTCCTCCTCGGCACCTGAGCGGCTTTTCCATATAAGGGTCCATGTACCCAAATAGGGGTTTAGGGTTTAGGGTCTAAGGTGTTTAGGGGGTTTAGGGTTTAGGGGGTTTAGGGTTGGGCTTTAAAGTAGTCCCTATACAGGTACTTTGGGCCCAAACTATATACTATTTGGGTACATGGACCCTTAAGGCTTTTACAGCGCTGAAAAAAAAGCTGCTGTCCTTGCAAGGGGGCCTCAGGCTTTAGGCTTTGGGGTTTGGGGTTTCGGGCTTCAGGTCTGGGTTTAGGGTTTGGGGTTTGGGGTTTAGGGTTTCAGGTCTGGGTTTAGGGTTTAGGGTTTAGGGTTTCAGGTCTTAGGGTTTTAAGGTTGGGCTATGAAGTTTGGGGCATTGCTTAGGGTTTAGGGGCTGGGTTCCTTCAAGGATTTTCTGAAGCCTTCCTTGAAGGGTTCCTGTAAGCCTGTTCTACAGAACAACACTACAAGACCTACGAAGGTTTTTTTTACGCCGTCTCAAAGTCTTCCTTTAATCTGTAAGGGCTGCAGCCCAACCGCCAAGGTCACAAAGCCCGAAAGTCCGACTGTAAAGCCCCAAAACCCTAAACCCCTAAACCCTAAACCCCAAACCCTCTAAAGCCCCAAAACCCTAAACCCTAAACACTAAACCCTCAACCCTCTAAAGCCCCAAAACCCTCATTCCTAGGAACTACCCTCTTCCTGTTTGTACAGCCACGAACACCCGAAGAGACGCGCTGAATTTCTGAGTGACGGGCCGGCAGTGGCGGGAGCTCCTTCCATGGAGACAGAGGAATAGATGAAGGATTTTGTTGTCGGCGCTGTCTTTTATCCGACTGCTTTGCTGTTGTTTGGATGGCGGGGTGAGGTGGGAGAGTTTAGCGGGATACATTTTAGATGTTTAGGGTTAGTTTGGGATGCCGGGGTTTTGGGAGTTTGGGGTTTCGGGCTTTGGGCTGTGGAGGATGGTCCCTAGGGTAGTCACATCCCCAAGTACGAACTTCTCTGATCCTCCTCTGATCCTCAAACCCTCCCCCACAAACCAACCGATAAGCCCCCATGCAGGAACCCTGCAATCCCGGCAACGCGCCCGATGATTGAAGTCAGTCGCACACCCAACCCTTAAACCCGAAATCCTGGTGTATCTCAAGTCCCTACAACCCACAAGCCCTAGCTATGCGAAAACCACAGGGGCGCCCTGAACTGCAACTTCAATTAAACCCTGCCTCCACCGCAAGATCCCATCCGAATCCCCAAATGCCATACTGCCATACCTCACGGCGTAGAACTCTTGCAGCCCCCAAATCCAAACAGCTCCAAAACATTCCAAAACCCTAAGCTCTAAACCTGAAGCTCTAAAGTTCCAAGCCTAAACCCTAAACGATTCTAAGCCCTAAACCCTAAACCCAAAACGATTCTAAGCGCTATGCACTCATTGCAGGGCTGTCCTTCTGCGCCAGCCTCGTGTGGCGGAGGCTCCTCGACCTCACAGCCAGTCTAGACAGCCTTCCTTTGCAAATTCCTTAGGGTTTAGTTCTTTTTTTTGTGGGCCCTTTCCAACTGCAGGTACAGCTAGGGTTTAGGAATTAGGGTTTGCTGTGGTCCTTCAGAGGTCTTCGGCTTTATTTTTAAGTAGGGACTGTAGGGGTTTAGAGCCGAATGTAAGGATGAGGGCTTCGGATGGGGCGTCCTGGCTCAGGGCTTCTACAGATATGGGTAGTTCTCTAAATTAGGGTCCCCTTTTGAGTCCCCAATATAGTACGGCACCCTTATAAAAAGGACCCTAAAAGGGACACTAATTTAGAGCCATATGTAAGATAGGGACGGAAGGTTTGCCCAAATAGTCTCCCCTCATCGTCCCTTTTTTTCCTTGATGCTATAATGTACCGCAAGACCTTCTGCTAATCTCCCCAATATTCGGCAGATATTTAGGAATGTCGGATTTAGGAGTTTAGGGCCCCAAACCCTAAACCCTCTAAACCCTAAACCCCAAACCCTAAACCCCAAACCCTAAACCCCAAAAACCCTAAAAACCCTAAAAACCCCAAAAACCCTAAAAACCCTAAAAACCCTAACACGGCCTTTTTCTCCCTCCCTGCGCTCCGGGCGTCTCAGAGCTTCGACTCTGGCGCCTCCCCGAGGGAGTCGAGCCTGGTCTTAGAGAAAAAAAGGGCCCTTTCAGAAGGGTTTAGGGCTTAGGGCTTAATTATAGGGTTTAGGGCTTAATTATAGGGTTTGGGGTTTAGGGTTTAGGGCCTTTCAGAAGGGTTTAGGGCGTAGGGCGGTCTTAGAAAATTCAGAAGGGTTTGGGCTTTATAGGGTTTAGGGTTTAGGGTTTATAGGGTTTATAGGGTTTATAGGGTTTATAGGGTTTAGGGTTTAGGGTTTAGGGCTTAGGGTTTACAGGGTTTATAGGGTTTGGG